>DWQX01005030.1:0-13815 GCA_018245475.1 Pharmacophagus antenor
GTTTTGTGACACATAAGATTTATAAGCATAAATAAAAAGTAGAACATGAAATTGTAAAGTAACGTTTAAAGATATAAAGAAATAAAAACAAAAATGTGTTAAATAGGTTAATAATAGATTAAAACAAAACATAAATGTATGAATGGACAGAAATAAAGAAATATTGTAAAATTTATAAAAAGCGGAGTGGCTTACTTATTTAAATATCTTTTAATTGGTTTTATAATATATTTATATTATTGTTGGTTTGATAGAGGAAAGAACATGTATGTAATATTTTGACTGCCTCCGTAGCGCAGTAGTGCGCATGCCTTGTAAAGCGGAGGTTCCGTGCCACAGAAGTGTTGCAATCCGAATAGCAGTAGGATTTTTCGAATCGGCCTGACTAGTTACCAAACTCCATGTCAATTTGCCGCTATAACAGCATTGCTGTATTCCGGTAGTCATACATGTGAGAGCCACAAGTGTTCTAAGCTAACACGCTTTATCATCAACGGCCTTACTGTCACTTAAGTTCAGGTGCAGTTGAGGTAAGTGTTAGCCCATACCCGTTAAAAGAAAGAAATGATTGCGCGAAATTTAATTAAGAAATTTATAAGTCAAGATATGACAAGGCGCTCCCCTACCTTAATGGGAGCAGATTTAAAAAAATGGTGTTTCCGCCTTACAACAAGAATACTGCACAGCTAACTTAAATTGTAACAAAAATTATTTACTAATATATTGAAATTATTAAAAAATTTGTATAGTGCTTATATTGATACTTACGATTGCTATTTAATGATACTGATTCGTTATAAGCACGTATTTTGATTAATGTTTTGAACGACAATGCGAAGACGCGCAAACGTTGTATCAGTACCGTATCTTCAGGGCAAGTTGTATCTTAAATATGCACATAATTAAATATTATTGTATGAAGTTATTTTTATTAACATCACTATTAAAAAAAGTATATGCTAGTCCTTTCGGTATATACGGTAGCACCGCCTTTGACAACGAGATGCTAATAAAAATGATCATGTAGCTCTGTATTGCGCTCGTAGTAAGGCGTAAGTTGTACAGTTTCTTTACCGGTAATTTCATTATTGGGTACCATTTTACTTTTTTATGTTGTGGACTTTGTTGCATAAACAAAATCTGATCTAGTTTAAACTAACAATTTGGCTGGTAAAACAGACAAAATAGAATCATTCCAGTGTTAAAGATACTTTTGGAAATACCGACGGCGGTAAATGTTCCAATTATTAATAATACCGTAGCTGATCATTCAGACCATCTAGTAATTTGACACAGAGCACATCGTCCCGGCTGCCAATATTGACGATAAAACTTAATGGAACTGTAATAACTAAACGTTATAAAAGATAATGGAATTTCCAAAGGCAAATGGACGACATGACTATCGTAAACTGACACAGCGGCGAGTAATATCCAGCCATGGTTATAAACATACAACAGCTACGCCATAAACTATAATGGATAATACACTTAGTATTCTTTGAATTAAGTAGTTAGTGGCTGTCCCATTTGCAAATTGATTAGCTCAACCAAAAGTTATTTTTAAATCATCTTGTATTTTATTTTCGAATAAAAATATACGCGTCGATTTGAGAAGCTTCTCTTTAATTCAGGTTAAAAATAACATGTCTGAAGTATAGTAGTAATAAGTATATATATTTTTTTATTAAAGTTCACTATTACCAATCGTTTCCAATGCAGACACGTTCGTAACAACACAGTAAAATAAAGTAGCGATCTCTTTGTCGAAATAATCTAATGTATTTCGTTATTACTACATTAACGAAATGCGTCATTGAAAAGCGAAAATAATTGATCTTCAATATATAATTAAAACAGAGCATTTTATTTGCTATATTTGTAAGTTATAAATATTTCCAAAATTATGACAGATTTAAAAGAGGAGACCTAATTCTCAAATGACATTTTCTCTCAGTTCTCGAGAACAAACTGGATTGTATAAATTAATATTAAATATACATAATAATAAAAATAAATACAAATAAATGATCGTTTTCTTTTTCCATACTTTTCTTGTGACTGAATAAATGACATTGATTTAAGGCATAAAAGATAGTTAATAATTACAAATATACTTAATTAAAAAAATAAAACTTTATGTTCAGTTAAGGTTTATGGGAATTAAGCACTGAATTTTGTATTAAAAATTGTGTCTACAATTTTGATGTTTGTGTAACAAATAAAAACTGCAAATTTTTTGTGAAATTATTCACAAATAATAGCCAGTTACAAAAGATCTGTTAAATATTAGTTTGAACTCCTTTACTTATCGGACGATTCTCTGTTACAGCAATCGCAGATTGGCTGTTCTGGTGATCCGGATAAATCGATTTAGATATTTTGGTTGAAATACTTAGATTGATGTCTCAATCCAGTCGAAGGGACATTTATCAAAGCCCGGCAGCCATTCGGTTATAAATAGTGCAAAATGGCCTACTTGTCTCATTTCTCGTTCACCTGAGAGATTTCTCAAGACGATAGTGGACCGTTCTTTCATTTACATTTTATATAAAAGCCCGACTATTCATTAGCTCCCATTATTGAAATAAATTATTTTTTGTTTGACTATTAAACTATATAAATTTCTTCATAAAAAGTTTTTGCCATTTTCTACCTAATTTTGATTGATTCTACTCTAACCTTTACTATTTTTATATTTCGTAATCCACCAAGTTCTGGGTTCACAGATTTTATAACGAGTTTCATATAATTACTTATGTTAATGAGATCATAAATATGACGCAGAGAGCATTTTGAAGGCTCCTCTTTTGATTAATGTCTCTCATTATATTGAAATGTCGAGTTACGTTTCCAAACGTTACTCAGACAAATGATGAATTCTTAATTCAGTTGAAAACATAGCCCGGAGGTTTTCCAAAAAAAAAGATGTGAGCTTTCAGATGTAATAAATCCAAACAACTTTACGCTAAACTTATTACGCAATTGAATATTCCTTTCATGCTTTTTCGCGTACTCTTAGAATTGCGAAGTGGTGTTTTATTTCTTTCTTCCCTCTTATATTCAATATAATTTTTGTACGTCTCTCATATTATATTGATTTTAGAGCTTCAGTTTAATCTTTAATATTTTTCTATTCGATATGTTCACGACAATGTGTTGTGTTATGTTGAATGTCACGCAGTTTTAAATTCAAAGCAGGGTCTAATCAGAAGCGGTAGCAGCTATCACATAAAAGTATTATCTCTTATCTATAATTACGAATTTTAATGTACAGACTAATTGATGACTGACTCATATATAAACGCACAGCATAAACCGCTGCGTCTAGATACATGAAGTATGAATGGTGTGTATTATTTCTGATGGGTAGGTAAGCACTAAGAAAATAATTTCAACAATTTTTTTTAATCTATAAATCGATCGACTCGACGATTGGTATATACTCGTATTCTGGACAGAGAAGCGAGCGCGTGACGGCTAGTTTTAATGTATACGAAGACTTCTCTTTCTTACTAAAAGGCTTAAGTAGAAACTTACCCAATTCCCTTTCCTTAAAAAAAGTTTTTCCGTAAAAAGGTATTAGAACTTTTTCCTTTAAGTTGTATAACTAGTGAACAAGCATTGCATTACATTTTCATAGGATATATATAAAGTTATACGAAGAAATTAATCCCATACGATTCATAATCTTACTTCAGAAAGTTGTAAGAAAGTTGAAATTGAGAGCATCGGGAAGTCGTTTAAGTTCCTTTTCAATATAGAAGAAAAAGAAAAAGAATTTAAATTTTGATCCTAATATTATGTTATAGTTTCATACTTATTAGAATATTAAATTATTTCTGCTTCTACCAAGTATGATATGTATGCAATAGAGAATAGAAGAAAATAGAAAGCTATTTTAAAAAGTGTTTCTTTTTCTCACTCGTAATCTTGTTTATTAACGAAGTTTTGTTTCGAATAAAATAATTATTGCAAATTTACGGTAAGATGTCGAACGATAACGAAGCCGTAGATAGCGAAGTAATAAAACTAAAATAATTTGGCTCTTAGAAGTACGATTGCTGGAACACAGCAATGCTGTTATGGCAGATTGACATCGGAAACGATGGTAAGCCAGGCGACTCATGGGTGTGGCCCGAGAAACCCGTCCCGGTTTACTAGGCAAACGGCGAAACAATGCCGCGAAGGCAGTTAGCATTTTTTTTTTATTAGACAATACTTTCCTCACCACACACTAATTGCCAAACAGAACTCTCTAGTAATCCTATTATGTAAACATTAACGCACCTTTCACAATAATAAATGGATTTCAAGTATGCAAACATTTTGTTACACATTTTCGACGTATTAACTTCACATAGGATCCTGTTTCAATTCATAAAGCTTAACGTCGCCGTTATATCGATTCCCATACCATGGATTATAAAACGGTGAGCAAAGTGATTGTCGTGCGATTTGAAATTTATCCTTTAACAGTTTTTGAATAGATTTTACTGATCATTAGTTTTACATTGTTATCGTCAATATCCTAATACTTGATATCGTGTAATATTAATTGGCAATGCTATTATGGTTATAGATTAACATTAAACTTGGTAGCTAAAAAGTCGAGATTAGGAACAAAACTATAAAAATTCCACTACTTATGTGACTCTGAATCAGGGAGTTCCGTGTTACAGAGCAAAATACATTATAAATTGTACAAGTAAAAGCGTTAGACTTTTTGCAAATTTTTAATAAAGATGTTTTATTATAAGTGGCTTGATGTAAACCTGGTCAATAGTCGTGGTAAGTTTTGGCGTTGTTCTCTTTTTGCCAGAGAAGCAGCAGTGAGGGAGCAAAATTAAGTAATCTGTTTACGTGTATCAATAACTATCACCATTATTCAGTATTATTATGCATATTAAACATAAAAATTATCGTATTTCTTATTAAGGAAATTAAAGTTTTTTTTGTTATTTTACAAAATGGGTCGTTACCCTCTAACGGATGACTAATGTCTCTCATTAGCGTAAAGCGTCGAGTAATATTTTAGATCATTACTTTGACAAACGATGAGATTCGAATTCTGTTAGGGTGAAACGAATTTCACTCGCTTCTAAATCCTTTGATGTAAGACTTAACTGATATTAAATTTAAGTGAAATTAATTCATTAGCATACGTTGGTAAGAACTGTTATACAGAGATATGTTGTACCTACTTTTTGTACCTCTGTTTTTAGGTGGTCACACAATGCAATGATATAAAATGGTTTAATTATTTGTCCGAACGGATATAATCCTTTTTCAATAAAATTATTTTTCTTTGATTCATTGCATGATCTTTTAATGATATTGTTTATATTCTAATCGATAAAAAAAAACAAAGCAGCACCGCACTCCAGGTTTTTTGATAGTACATAAGTGTTGCCCTATAAAACATACTTTACCTGACGATATGTAAACAAGAGAAGTATTAAGTCATAAAGTCAGTCAATTAACGAAATTATAGTTTTCTAAACTATGAACACTTGTTAGCCCTGGAATGAATGCTTATTCGTGCTATAAAGCAAGCGGTTCGTTGCTAAGATATTTTTTAACTTTTTAAACGATGTCGATCTATAAAAAGTACATAAAAAAGTTTTCTTCTTTTTTTTAATTTAAAATCAATGTTTTAATATTTTTAGTAGCCTTATAATATTTATGTAAATGTTCATTGGTGAAGTTACAGGCTTATAGTTACAATATCATACATCAATAGCTTGCATAATTTACCGTACAAACACATACATGGCTGAGTGAAGCGATAACAAGATTATCACAGTTATGCGCCTTTGATCAATTGTGTATCAGTGTTAAATTGTGTTATAATCACGGTGTGATATCTTTGAACGTTGATTTTATGTAACGTAAAATATAATAAATCTGGTTCATAGGCCAATTTCACTACAGTAAACCCCCCAATAACGCGAAAATTGGGATCTCGTTATAGGAAAACGCATTGTACGAAAAACTTCGTATAGTACGATTTTTCCCCCGTATATCGCGTTATGTACAAATGATAAACTTTTAACTTTATTTTTCGTTAAACTGGGTATTAATAGAATATAGAGAAAAATTCATGTTATGAACAAAATATTTGTTTTACATTTTATAACAACACAATTGATACACGTGCAAAGTTAAGCGCAACAAATTATAAAAATCGTACGTACGTTGCATTGTACGAAGACGCGTTAAAGGGGCGTTTACTGTAGTGAATTACCTATCCACCGAAATGTAAAGACATGTTTTAAAGCATTGCGCAAAATGCAATGCTATAGAAACATCCTAAAACACAAATTTCCCCATTGAAGCTCGAGTTTTCGTTGAAAGATTTTCGCAGCGACTTTCGAGGAAATGAGACGTCCACTCATCCGCACTTAGTGAAATATGGCCTTGACTGTCTCCTGTAGTCCGTACTCCCGAGTCCCGAGTAAGTAGCAACATTAAGTGAGACGTTTATTTGTATAAATATACACTTTCAATATTGTTCTATTTTTTAAACCAAAGAACGTGTTAGCACTGCAAAGATCTTATCTGCCACCGTGTCTCAGAGACAGAAAAATGGCAACAGGACTGGTCACATTCCTTGTTCATGCCTCTGCACTAAAAGGGATCAACGAAGAAATGTGGCTACTACAGAGTAAAATCTTTAATTACGCACGCCAGAAAAGCACTTCTTCTTGCTAACAATACCAGACAGCGAGCTTTTCTGAATTCCGAAATCGCTATTGCGCCGCCAGGAATTGGTAGGGGTCGTTAAACAAGCGAGGAGATTTTAATTCTTCGACAAATAATTGAAAACTCTAGAGAGTTTAACATCCTACTCTACATTTGCTTAGTCGACTTTCGCAAAGCATACTGTAAAATGGCTGGGACGTACTAATTCAAATGGGTACTTTTATCCATCTGTTTCGTCTCATACGCCGACTTTACGAGGATGGAACTGCGAATTTTCGAATAGACGACGTTGACTCGAAAAGTCTCCATGCACACGCTGCTGTCCGACAGGGATGCATACTATCTCCACTCCTATTCAAAACCTACACGGATTGTATTATGTGAATTGTACTGGAGAAATGGGACAAAGGCATTTCAGTGGGAGGTCAGAAAATATCTGACCTAAGGTATGCTGACGACACTACTCTTCTCATACAAACAAAAAAAGATATGGAACACCTGCTGACCTGTCTAGAGACAACAAGCCTCGCCTTCGGACTAACGGTCAACAGACACAAGACCAAGATGAATGATAGTGGACCGAGCTGAACTAAACCATCCTGACATCTCTATTGATCGGCAACTGTAAGCTTGCCCAGCCTTATGGGTACCACGGTTCCACTATCACAAACACTCGAGGATGTGAAGACGAGATTCGAAGGCGATGTGCTATCACACGATCTGCTATTACAAGCTTAAAAGAGTCTAGTGCAACCGTAATGTCACCAAAGCCACAAAAGTGCGCCGAATGAGAAGCCTAATCTTCCCGATTTTCCTGTACGGCGCAAAGGCTTGGACGGTTCGCCTCAAAGACGGACACAAAATCAATGCACTCGCGATGTGGTGCTGGCGGCGATTGTTGCTGTTGTTGTTTGTGTTGGATTTCCTGGACAGCGTTTCGAACCAATGTCTTAATTTTGGAGAAACTCAAAATAAAACATAGATTATCGTCGACGATACAAACACGAATTCTCAAATATTTCGGGCATGTGATCCGTAACGAATACTTATGGAACGACTCGCTGTCCAGGGGCAAGTCAAGGGCAAAAGGTCAATCGGTCGGTCACCTACACGTTAGAGGGATCTTATCAAAACTTTGACACAAACCTCAACAATTCAGAGTTTTCGTGACGCTATAGACCGGAATAAGTGGAGGCGTATCATAGGGGTTACTTTAGCAAAAGAAAATGCTGTCATCAACCACGACCACTCTGTCAAGAGTGAACGACTAAGGAGAGAGACTACCTCGAAAGTAGTTGGGAAAGTTTTACAACAGTCAAAGTATGCGAAAACCCTTAAAAGGCTCCTTCTTAGTCAGTGTAATATAATCCTAGAATTTAAATAAACGTATATATAAAAATTAAAGTTATGTACAAATATAGTAAGGGTTGGTAAAATAATTGGTTTCTAATAACTAAAACGTCAAAAAGTTAATCTTCGGTCTTATGTTGCCATTATTTTAGAACTTGGTATTTATCACGTATTTTTTTTTATTGATTATGGGTTAACACTGAACCTCGATTTCACCTGATTTTGACAATAAGGCCGTAGATGGTGAAGTATTATAAACGAAAAATACATTTTTGGCCCATTGATACTTAACCAAATGTGAAATTTAGGACAAGTGTTATTAACTTTTTAAAGAAGTAATGTAAAGTGTGAAACTTTACTCATAATAATTATTTTAAATATATATTTTATTAATAACTCAATTACAAAGTCACGGTAATATACATTGGTGGATTAATTTCTCATCGAAATTACTTTTAACAATTTATTCACCGTTAGCCGATTTTTAGGCTTTTCATCGTCGCCGCTCGCCCACAATTAGCCCGTTATTCTGACTTTTGTAGCGGATGCCTATTAAATGACAAACTTTCAAACGATTATTGAGTTCTTTAAACCTACATATTAATTTTTAAATGAAAAAAAAAACCTTTGCGGTAACGAGTTTATAGAGAAAAACACAACAAAATGAGAGAATTTCTTTTTCGTCACCGGTCGATAATGTGTTAACTCACAAAGTTGAACGCGGAAATTACAATTGTAAATTTTGATTTCGAGGACTGAGGTACAAGGAATAAATTACTGTTATAGGCAATTTGAAAGCCTGTAACTTTTGTTCGATGTTTATCGGGCGTTTTTGTGTATTTAGACTTGCAATTTTTAGACGTTTTGCATGAATGTTTTAATATGACTGTGAAACTAATTCTTACTACAAATGCCTTTATGTCAATATCACAAAACTGATGCCCAAGTTTATTCATATTAATTGATACGACACTTATTATCTACTTTATTATCACATTTATTGGTTCCTCTAATTTTTTACAAATCAAACAATAATAGAAAATAGGGAACATGATGAAGAATATTACTACTAAAATTTATACTTGTATTTGTAAAAACAGATGATTAATTTTATCAAACAATGATGACATATTAAACCATTATTAATGCACAAATTAATCTAAAAAATCCTGGAGAATTATTTGCACACGGTGCAATCATAGACATACCGTTTAAGAATACTACAATTTATGTTTTAAATAGTCTGAATAACTTTCGAGTAAATCAGTGTTTACGTTCCACGCTTTAAGTTCCATGTACACTGCACTCTAATACAAGTGTATTTTCGGATGAAAATTAAATTATGCACAGTAAATTACGAGTAATTTGTTATTGTGAAAAAATCACCCCATGAAATCATCAATCTACATTATGAAAACAATTATTTTCGTTATGCATCTTGTATCGTAACAATTTATCCCAAAAATAGAAATATTTCATAACTTTTAATATTTTGACATTGGTATTAATACTTTCTGCTCTCTGTGGTCCTGCATAACTAGAGACTATTAATAAAAAATATTCCCAAGTTCTTCGCTCGTTAAGCTAGCCATTCCCTTGGATCATAAAGGACCCGTAAAAGTTTCCTAACTATCTCATTCTACTCAAAAAACACAAAAGATAACTTATAATGTGTTAAAAACACCTTAATACGCATTTGAGAACAATAATAACCAAAAACGTTTTGATGTTTTTTAAAAGAAAAAATATTCATGCGTTTAGAGTCAATTTCTAATTAATATTAACAATACGATGAAGTGTACATTTTTTTAATCGGCAATGGAGAACAATTTACATCAAATTCACGTGATATTAAGTGTGAATAATACCGTGTGCGGTATAGTGAAACGTGAGCGCACTACTGGAATTCTTAAGCGCCTTATGGTGCTGATTGACAACGACGCTTTTGAACTAATGTTATGTTATATTCTGGCACGTAATAAAGCACCAAACTAAAAGCTTTTGAACAACGAAAGGAAATGATTAGTTCAATGACTTTCATTCTAACATCCTACACACGTTACAAATACACATCTTTTAACTACTCAGTAATTTGAAAGATTCGGTTGAATAAATAAAAAAAAATACGAGAAAACGAATTTCAATGAGGTGGAAAAATATTTAAAATATTTTTAAGATATGTTTCGAGCTAGTTCTTTCAAGGGTACTGAAACATTTTAACAGCGATACAAATTGTATGAGTGCGTTTGAGAAAGTTCACGGTAAGTCAGTTCTTTGAACTGCGTCTAAGTGCATTATTCTTTTCAGTAAATTCATAACGGATAGAAGAACTACTTCGCAAAGAGTTGCCTCGGCGAATATATAAAATTTCTACATAAGCAAATTTTTCTAAAGAAATCTATACGTTCCGAGATTTCAGCCTAAAAATAATTATTCTGAAGTTACATGAAAATTGAATACTAAATGTGTTTGATAATGTTGCTTAAATATAAATCATAGTTCACTTTCGCAATTTTCTTTATTAACTATCAATGAAAACATATATCCATGTGAATTAATTTTAAAACTGTTAGCAAATCTTTTGAGCTGGTTAGTGAAAATCAGGATATTCTTTGGTAGGGTATACATTTTTATTGCCTTGTTATAAATTTAATACATCTGGATTGCTAGCTTTGTTCTTACCGACTATGTTTATGGAGACAGTTCCAACCCGCAACATTATACCACTGTAAAATTGATTACGAAATTGTAAATAAATCAAGCTGCGTGTATCTGGCATCCGATCGGAACTGGGATTTATGTAATATAGTCCAAACCACAGATGGCAAAGCTATCCAACGCATAATACCTTAACATTAATTAACGTTCAGAATTGTTATTGACCAGCAACAATAACTAAAATCGTTTACCAATTGTATACATTATTATGCGAAATACTATATACGTGGTGAGTTTTACTATTAATGTAAAATAATCCTATTAATACAAAAAAAAATTGGTTTTGGTTTTGTTTAATGTTAAGTGATAATGAGGTCAAAGATTCCTGTTACAATCTTCTACAGAAATCGTATTAAAAAAAATCTTTAAAAAAATTTTAGTTTAAAGGCTGCATAAAAAAAATTGTTTAGAAGTCTATTTAAAATAAATGTTGACTAGTTCTGCGCTACATGCGGTAGATTTTTAAGAAAAGCTGTTTGTATATGGTGGTTTTAATTAGCACTTAATTGCAACACATCAACAGGAATGCATCTCTTAAAACTCATCATCGGATGAAACTGCATGAAGGTAAAGATATTTTTCATAAACCATTTTTCAACATTTCGTTCTACATAAACTTGTTTGAAAAAAAAAATATCTCTCTGTATATCTTTATAACCGAGTCTAGTTGTATTACGGAATCCTTTCCTATTTATGCAGTTGCCGGCAACGTGAATCAGAATCCATTCCCGAGCGCACCAAGAATAAGAGCCACGTAAACCAACATCCGACACCGAGTTATCGCAAACGGAGAAAATCGATTTACAAAGCACAATCGATTAAATCATGAATAAACTAAAGCTTGCCCTCAATTTCACATGTTAAGTGTAATGAGGCCTTATATCCTGAAACGTCATCCATTACAATACTGCGATTCTGTGTATCTACAGCGAGACATAACTGTAGCTTTAACAGCAAATCGACATCGAGGATCGTAGTTAGCCACACGATATCTTTTTTATTGGTTATGGCCTAAGAATTAGCTTCAATTTTACCTGACAATGGAACCCTATATGGTGAAGCGTATTCGACCAGAACACATCTGACCCTCACATGTATGAGAACCCCCCCCCTCTCCCGTGTTAAACAAATCACCTTAAAAAGCATCCCAAACTTAAACAGTGACATATTACAATACTAAAAAGGTTTCAAAGTACTATATTAATTGATCATAAGCCTTAAAACTTAGGTATAATGTTCCAAATTGTTATACTGTAGGCAGGAGCAAGACAAAAGCAAACAGAAAAATATATTAAGCTTATCTATTATACTTCGTTCAGAAAATCCTATATTTTTAATTGTCTTTATTACCAGTAATTGAATTATAACAATTTAGAAATTTTATTCGTTAATCTTAATTATGTAAATTAAAAAAAAATTAACAACCAATCGTATGCAATATTCAATACAATGCAAAGTAAATCGTGTAACTTATCTTACTATCATTTATACAATCGTTTTATAGCATCGAAGCTGTTGAAAAATTTGTTTTTTTCATGGATCGTTATATTTCACCAATGATGGATATAGTCGTCAGAATTACTTAGCCGGTTAAAAATATTATATTGTTGGCAACATTCATCATTATATTTCACTTGAATGTTGTTATTGCTAGAAGTAAAACGAGCGTCGCTGTTTTGACCAATGTTTCACTCTCTAGATAGTTATGCAAATTTTTGATTCCATTTTATTCTTCAACGTCGCACGCCGGAGAACCAACTTCATCGTTATCGGATGCATGCGGAGCTTTTCTTATCATTTTAACAATTTCCATTTATAGAAAAGGGATTTATTGAAATGGAAGTTCTGGTTAGTAGATGAAATATTATAATTTTACGCTTTATTTTCATTTACTACAAAGCATACTGATCACTCGTGCAAACATTTTCATTTCTCCGAAAAATTAGAGCCATAATATTTAATATGTCTCTACTAAAGATCAAAGTATCATTGCATGAAATTTGATTTTCCTACAATTTGGTCATGCCATATTTTTATTGCACTTTATTGCGTCTATTCAAAAATTTACGTAATAAAAATTAATGGATTTTTTATCATAACTTACGTTCCAATGTTAAAAAAGTTGCCTTTATTATTATTAGTTTTTTTTTTCAACAGAAAGCTCGTGGTCGCGAAGGTCTGTGCAGCTCAACATTGTGGGTTTCAGCAACTAACCTTAATCTTCATTATTTTTGTGTCTCTACGGAATTGTCGGTATTCTAACGCAGTGCACTAAAGATACTTACTGAGGGGATCATTACGTTGCTTAGTGTAACGTTTATGTGGTAACATAAATTTTCTATACGATGTAAACATGAGAGTGATAGTTAAAAGGGATTTTTTAACCGGCAACGAGTTCACCTGCACTTTACGTAATGCTAAGTGCCCATGAAGGCATGGGTGATAAAGCATGTTCACCAGAATACTCTGACTCATCATAACATGCATCGCTGTCAAATCCCTTCCCCGAAACCTTTTTCTATAAAGTAGTAAAAAGTCTAAGAGGATGTTAAAGAACAAATAACAATTTAAACCGTTTATGATCCGTTGAAGAATTGTAAAATCTTGTGATCAAACACATTACAAGTAATTTACAAATAGAAAAGGAACAAATAAGTAAGAAGCTTGAGAGACTAAAATTTAAGCAAACTTATGTTTAAAAGTTTAATTTGTTGTGAAGATTCCACTTAGAATAAATTAACAACGTTTCACTTGTCAGTTACAACAAAACAGAAACTTAAAGCAGATGGAAAACAAGAAAATTAAAAAGTAAAGTGACAAGACTAACTTCTTCATTCTTGAGAGAGGTACTCTTAAAATAATTAAAGATATACACAATTTCGTAGAAATTTAACGTCCTTTCGGTTTTTGCTGCGTATTTTTTTTTTTGGTTTTTGTTATTTCCAGCTCAGTGATTTGTAACATTTGATATTCTGCTGAAGGAAACGGAATATATCTAATGAATAATAAATGTATCTCCAAATTTGCTAACATGAAGAACGA
>DWQX01005031.1:0-13814 GCA_018245475.1 Pharmacophagus antenor
CAATGTCAATCTGCCGCCATAACATCATTGCTAAGTTCCCGCAGTCATACATGTGAGAGCCAGATGTATTCTGGGCGAACAAGCTTCACCATCTACGGCCTAATTGTCACTTAACATCAGGTGAAATCGAGGCCAAGTGTAAGCCCGTAACCGATAAAAAAATTAGGCTGACGCAAAATTGTCTCTGAGAAATAACACAACTACAAATATATTAACTAAAAATACATTAACTATATCAAAATCTACCAATTGGCCTAAAAATACATACATATTAAATTACGTTTTGTTATATCATAATGTATGGATATAAACTCACCTTTACGTAGACTTACAATTTTGACCTTACTTGATTAGTTATACGCCAGTTGAGAAGCGCCGTTTGTAACTTTAAATGTACCCCTAGGTAAATTAATTATATGCTACATTATAATAGACCTTAAACTGTTCTGATTAATGATTAAAATAGAGGGTACATTTACAGTTGAAAATACCGTTACCATTTCAGATGTTAAACCGCGCAAACACAAAGGCGGCGAATCGTCCTCAATGCGTAGACGGAGGAACCTACAAATTCTATTCAACAACACTACGATAATACCGTTCAAATGGAGGGGGAAGTACCTATGCTTCTATTGCAGCAAACATCTTATCGAGTACGATGAATTGAGACGCCACACTAAATCCCACGGGGACTGTTCTGTCGTCGATCACTCGTTGAAAGTCCTAAAAGGCGGTCAGAATATGGAGGTTAAAATTGATATATCCGATATAACATGCCAGATTTGTAACGAGCCGTTACCAACTGTCGACGAAATGTTGGATCATTTGAAAGGTAAACACAAGCTCGAATACGAAAGGAATCTGGAGATGGCTATAGAAGAATACAGGTTAGCCGATCTAAAATGTCTGTCGTGCGATGAGAAATTCTCCTATTTCGGCTATCTGGTGTCTCATGTTAACAACAAGCATCCGAAGAAATGCTTGATATGCGACAGTTGCAAGCAGAGGTTCAACAAGAAGAGAGACTTGTTCTCGCACATAAAAAATTATCATAGGGAAGGTGGTTACAGGTGCGACCTTTGCCCGCAGAATTTCACGTCTTTGAACATATTAAGGAAACATAAGAATAATAGACATTTGACCAGGTGTAATATTTGCCAATTGAACCTGCCATCGGCCGCATTAAAACAAAAACACGTAGAACTGGAACACCCGGATGATGGCTCCTTGCAATGCGACAACTGCTGTAAGGTGTTCCACACGAAACAGGGCTTAAAAATGCATGCGAGGAAATGTAAAGGAGCGGCGGATATGTTCGGGATTGCAATCAAAAGGGAGGATTATGAAGCGATGGATTTGGATGAGAACTACGAAGACCTCGCGAAGAGGCCTAGCGTGAAGCAAATTAGAGAGAATATCTTGATAATAATAAACATGTCGACGGCGATACCTTTCAATTTCTACAAGAACAAGTTTAACTGTTTCTACTGCTCTAAAGACTTCCCGGATTCGGAGACGATGAGGGAACACACGGTCGTGGAACACCCGGTGTGCGATGTGAAACAGAAATGCATCAGGAAATGTAGGGAGTCGGTCGCGTGCGTGAAAATCGATATATCCTCGCTCGCATGTAAGATTTGCTTCCAAACAATTAACGAATTGGACAGTTTGATAGAGCATTTAACAGTCAAACACAACGCTAACTACGACAAGTCCATAACGACGTGCTTGCAACCTTACAAATTAATTAAAGACAACATGGCCTGCCCGGTGTGTCCGAACGAGGTCTTTAGATTCTTCGGTACGCTGCTGAAACATATGAACAACAAACATACGAACAACAACATCATATGCGTGTACTGCGGTCAGACTTTTAGGCGGGATCAGAACCTCAGGGTACACATCTGGCGGCATCACAGAGACGGTAGATTCAAATGTAACATATGTGGCGCCGAATGCAATATACCCTCACGACTGTACATGCACATGGCGAAAGTCCACGGCGTTAAAGCGGCAAAGTGTCCGAAGTGCAGCGAATGTTTCGCGACACAATATCTGAGGCAGAAGCATTTGATAGAAGCCCACGAGTCCGGTCACAAGTGCTCGTACTGCGGCAAGCTTTTCACACGAAACTCCTTCATGCGCGACCACGTCAGACGGACGCATTTGAAGGAGAAAAACGTCGAGTGCGCCATATGTAGCATGAAGTTCTTTAACAACATACTGCTGAAGAGGCATATGGTCAAACATAGCGGCGAGAAAAATTTCAACTGCGATGTATGCGGGGAGCGTTTCTATTGGAGGAAGAGTCTGCATAATCATATGACACGTCACAACAATCACGTAGCTCCAGTGCAAATATAAAGGTTTCGAATGGACTAAACACGAAACAGTGTTATTGATTAAAGCGTCACTTTTCGGAACTCTATCACTCAATAGGACGAAAATCAATTTGCTAATTTCCGCTTTGTTCAATTGCAAATAATCAGTAAAACATACAATTCATTTGCTAATTTGTTTAATGTCAAATACTACGTCTCCTGAGAATGCCGTTGTAGCGGCGACACGCTTTGTGATTGTATTTTAAAAAGAGCGGTTATTACAAAATTGATTTTTGTCTTATTGAGTGTTATTAAAGTGTAAAAGACGGAAACAGGTTGAAAATTTGTTTGCAGATAGAAAACAAGGGTCAGCGGTGAAAGCGACCAAGAGACGTAACCAAAGTATATTATCATCTCTTTTCATTAACACATTCGTAATACCGTTTAAATGGCGTGGCATTTATATTTGCTCAAATTATGGCCTAAAGTTCGTTCTATCGAAAAAAAATTACTTGATCACTCAAAATCCTTCAAACTTCAGAGGCGGAGTTCTTTTAAAGTGAAATTCGATGTGTCACATCGCATTTGTAAACTATACAAACGTATATTTGCGTATTTGTATTCTATATTTGAATATTTAAAATATAAACATGATCTCATTATTGATAAGTAATTAAATCTTTCATTGGTTGGGGTGTAATTTAAGAGATTTTCAAAATGCGTTACGTCAACAAATGATTCGAATGTATTGATACTGTAATATCGCACATATTTCTTACGTCACGGGGAAGTACCCCGATAAAAGCTTTAATACGACTAAAAAGAGAATTTATGATGGCCATAGATCGAAAGTGCAAATGAACCTGGTAGTAGCATTAATAGGATTATGTCCCCGTCGTAAAACATTGGGTATTAATGGAATAAATGTTGTGTGTTTAATACAATTATGTATAGCTTATTTAAGTATCATCAAAAGAGAGTGTTACAATTAAACATTGTCATTCTTATATAGAATAGATTTTAATTTTCACAAGATTCTTGACTACTTAAAAAATAAATAAAGAAAGAAAGAAGTTTCTTCCACCTACGTACAATGACGGTAATTAATGCATCTTATGCAACCCACCGACACTTCATAAAATATCAACGATTAAAAAAAAAAACCCATTTTTACTTATAAGGTTTTAGTTTAAATATTAAAGATATAAGGGACAATGAAAAATCAGATAAATTAGATTGATTAATACACTTTCCAGAATTCTCTCGGAGTCTCGATGTAAAAGTACCCTCAGTTCATGTAATAACGTTTAAAAATTTTTTCGTGGGTACATTTTGGAAATTTCTTTCCAGATAATAAGAGACGAGCCGCGATGCCAAGCGCTAATAGACAGAGGAGAGGGAATCTTCTAACTCTGTTCAACAATACAACGTTGATCCCGTTCAAATGGCGGGGGAAATACATGTGTTTTTACTGTGGCGACGATTTGGCGGATTACGATCTCTTGAGGAGGCACACGATGTCTCACGGCGCTTGCTCCGAGGCGGATCGTGCCATTAGACTCGTCAAATCGGGCGATTCCGAAGTTAAAATCGATGTATCGGACATCGCTTGTAAACTTTGCTACGAGACATTTGATAGCTTTGACGATATCGTTAGCCATTTGTCATTAAAACATAGACTGATTTACGACAGAGAGGTTCATTTGGATATAACAACTTATCGTCTAGTTGATTTAAAATGTCTGCACTGTGATCATAGTTTTGACTATTTCAACAAATTGATTATTCACAACAATAATTTTCACCCAATACGATGTTTCGTGTGCGATCAGTGCAATCAAAAGTTTAATAAGAAAAGGGACTTAGATGCTCACTCTAGAGTGCGTCATAGAAAATTTTATAGCTGTTCGAAATGCCCTCGCACCTTCCAAACTAATTTTGAGTTACAAAATCATAAAATGAACGCTCACGCGTCTTCCTGCAACATTTGCTTTAGGACTTTCTCGTCAGCTGCCAAAAGGTTAAAGCACATGAAAAAAGATCACGATTTGGATGGCCTACAATGTGGATTCTGCTTTAAAATTATGACTACAAAACAGAGTTTCTTTCGACATGCATCTTGTTGTACACAAGTCGTTGATGGCGTTGAAATATCTAACAACTCTACAGACATGATTAAAGAAAGCAAACTTACTTTTAAACGTATAAGAACTGATTTAGCTTGCATTATTAATATGTCCACTGCCATGCCATTCAAACATTGCCTGAGTAGGTTTAGATGTTTCTATTGTCCCAAAGACTTTACGGATTGTGATGTTCTGAAACAACATACCGTTTTAGAACACCCTGTGTGTGATAAAGAATTAAAGTGTTTGAAAATACGAAATAGAAACGAGGGACGTATTAAAATTGATATATCTAATCTATCTTGCAGAGTTTGCTACGAGCCATTGCTAGATTTATGTAATTTAACAGATCATCTATCTATGGAACATAAGGCCAACATAGACAAGTCTATAGAAATCTACTTACAACCGTTCAAACTTGTAAAAGATAACTTTCATTGTCCAATTTGTGGAGAGATGTACAGATACTTTAGCATGCTACTAAAGCATGTTAGCGTATCTCATACGGACAATGGCAACATTTGCTCTTACTGTGGGCAATGTTTTAGAAGTCAATCAAATCTCAGGGCTCATATATCGCGGAAGCACAAACCCGTCGCATTCAGTTGTCCTGATTGCAATTTGGAATTCACGTCCAATAATAACTTAAAAACTCATTTGGGCAAAGTGCACGGCACCAAAGCGGTCGTATGTCCTGAATGCAAAGAGAGGTTCGCATCTCGTTACAGCATGCAAAGACATATGATTTACAAACACAGTTCCGGTCACAAATGTACTCACTGCGGTAAACTGTTTACTAGGAACTCCTTCATGGTCGACCATGTCAGGCGGACACACTTAAAAGAGAGGAACGTAAAATGCACGTTGTGTAATGAGAGGTTTTTCGATTCGTCACGACTCAAGATGCACATGTTAAAACACTACGGGGATTGTAAATTTCATTGTGACCATTGCGGAAAGAAATTTGTTTGGAAGAAAAATTTAAGAGGTCACATGACTTCTCACATCAAAAACACGATTAGCCAAACGAGAAGCCAGCTCGAAACGAATAGAGAAATTAAATAAGAAAAAGATTTTTTTATTTCGAGATACAGAAAGAGTGATTTCTTTTCAGATGAAATTCAGCATGCCCCGTGCGAGAGTTCCACCTCCGAGAAGAGGAGAAGAAACTTGCAAATTCTATTCAACAATACATCCATTCTGCCATTCAAATGGCGGGGGAGGTGTCTCTGTTTCTATTGCGGGAAAAGCTATGCAGAATATACCGACTTTAAAAAACATACCCGCTCTCATGTCCCTTGCACCACGAAAGATTACTCATTGAAAATGGTTAAGGGGAATCACATAGAGATAAAAATCGATGTCTCTGAAATCTCCTGCGAAATTTGCAGCGAGCCATTCGCAACATTCTATGAAATAATTGATCATTTGATCGAGAAACATAACCTGGTGTACGACAAGTCTATAGACACACTGTTCCAAGAGTACAGGCTTTCGGATTTTCGTTGCCTGTTCTGCGAGCAGCAATTCAATTATTTTCCGTACTTGGTCAATCACGTGAATAGCGTACATCCTCAGAATAGTTACATTTGCAACGACTGCGGCGTGTCCTTTAACAAAAAGAGAGATTTGGCGTTACATTTGCGTCACTACCATCGTGAAGGGGGATACCCTTGCACCGAATGCTCGGAAAAATTCAAATCTCACAGCTTACTGCGCAGCCACCAAAACGATTTTCACTATAGAAAGTGTAAACGTTGCGGGTTGAACTTTGCTTCGTACAGTCTCTTAATCAAGCATACACAACGCGACCATCCGAACGATGGTAACGCTAAATGTCCGCATTGTTCCAAACAGTTGAACTCGTCGCAAGGCTTAAAACAGCACATGAACAAATGCAAAATCAATAGGCAAGTGAAAGCGGAACAGCCTGCCGACAACAACTTCTCCGACGACAATTTGCTGCAACCGAAGAAGAAGCAAAACATTCTGCAGATACGGCAGAACATCCATTGTGTCCTGAACATGTCCACCGCTTTGCCTTTCAAGTTTTTCGGAAAATATTGTTGCTTTTATTGTTCTAAAAAGTACGTTGAATTCGATGAACTGAAAGAGCACACGGTTTCAGAGCATCCGGTGTGCGATTTGAAATCGAAAAGCATGAAGAAATGTAAAGGGGAAAGGGTAACAGTGAAAGTGGACACAACTGGATTGAGTTGTAAAATTTGCAGTCACCAAATGGATAATTTGGATGTTTTAATAGATCATCTAATATCCCAACACGAGGCCACGTATGATAAATCTGTAACGGGATGTCTAGAACCTTATAAGATGATTAAAGACAATATAGCCTGCCCCTCGTGTCCTAATCGTGTGTTTAGATATTTCGGTATTCTATTGAGACACATAAACTCCGAGCATAGCAACAATAATAGAATTTGCGACTTCTGTGGCCGCAGCTTCAAGAGTGTGACCAATTTAAAAGTGCACATTGCTTATACGCATTCGGGTGCATGCGAGTGCGATGTATGCGGCACCAAATACAAGAACCAGTGGTGCCTGAATCGGCACAAAGCGAAGAGTCACAATGCGAAAGACTACAAGTGCCCAAAGTGCCCGGAGCTGTTCCAATCGCAGTACCACAAGCAGAAACATTTGATCGAAGCCCACGACGTAGGCCACAAATGCACGTACTGCGGAAAAATGTTCACCAGGAACTCGTTCATGAAGGACCACATACGCCGGACGCATCTCAAAGAGAAAAATGTGATATGTTCGGTCTGCAATGAGAGGTTCTTCGACAATTACTTGCTTAGGATGCACATGGTCAAACATGAGGGCGAAAGAAAGTTCAATTGTGATGTATGCGGCAAGGCGTTTCTGAGACGGAGTAACTTGAGTTCCCATAAGGATATGCATAAAAAATACGGACATTTGCAGTCGCAAACATAATTTTATGTTATGATAGCATATTTTAGTAACAGTTTTATTGATGCATTTGACGATACCCGTACCTTCACGTATCTGATCTCTTTTATTTATAAGTGAATGTTCAATCGAGACATTTTCACATTTTGTTTTTATAAAATCAACGTAAATAAATCTTTTAGCATTGCTATTCGCATAAGGAAATTAGCAGTCGCAAACTTTAAATAGATGTTATAGCAGTAGTATATTTTACAAACAATTTTGTTAATGTTTCTGACGATACTCGTGTAGGTTCAATGTATTTGATCTCTGTACTTTTATGATAGAATAATCATTCGACATAATTTTTCTTAGGAATAAAATCAAAGCGATTTCACGTCTTATTTTTATAAAATCTTTGTACATAAATGTTTTAACGGTACTTACAGTAAGTTATTAATAGTTTTAAGTCAAAATAATGCTCATTTACATAGATTTTATATTCAGTTTGCTAGGTACACATTTTAATATTGTGATATCATTTGAAATATCTTTGTATGCTGTGAAATTATGATTCCTTAAACATGTCTAGGTATTATATGATAGTACTTATTAGTAAAATTTATTTAATTTTTAATGTGTCTTTTTTACAATGTGAAGTGTACAAAATATATCTACAAATATAAAATTTGTGTTTTTTAACCTTAAAATAATAACTACCAAAATTTTAAAAATAAAGGCGATAAACTGTATATTTAATGTCTAACACTGTATTATATGCCAGCAACAATATTAATGAAGAACAGTTGAAAGAAACGAGAGGAATGAGAAAGGCTAAATATGAGAGTAAAGAAACTAAAATTTCTTTCCAGGTGCAAAGTTGAGCACAGTCGAGGACAAATATAAGAAATCTGAAATGGCACGTAAGTTGTTAATAAAGAGGCGTAACGTTGAGTACGTATTGCAATACGGTAATGTAACACCGTTCATGTGGTACAAGGGCAGATATAGATGTTTCTATTGCTCCGAGCCAATGAAAGATCCGGATCTGTTAAGGGAACACACCTCTAAAGTACACCAATTTGCAAATTTGGAATTAGTTGTTTACGATAGGACGAAGAATAACAGGAACAGGGATGCAGCGGTGAAAATTGACGTGACTGGGATCTCTTGTAAACTGTGCCAAAAGTCCGTCAACGATTTGGAACAGCTGATCCATCATTTGATCATAGCGCACGACGCGGAGTACGACGTCAGCGTACCCAACTGCCTGCTGCCGTTCAGACTGGATAAAGACCAACCGACGTGTCCAATTTGCGACATGAGGTTCGTCTTCTTCGAATATCTACTCCGTCACGCGAACAAGCATCACCTCTCACATGACTACATATGTGATGTTTGCGGCACCAGTTTCCAAGGAGAGAATCATTTGAAAATGCACAATCGGTACTACCATAGGGAAGGCGGCTACACTTGCGAGCACTGCGGCATCACCTTGACGACATTGTCAAAAAAAATACTACACGAAAAGAACGTCCACATGGTTAATCTGTCCACTTGCCCCCACTGTCCCGAGACGTTCAAGAGTCCGTATTTTAAAAAATTGCATTTAGCAAACGTACACGGCGTGGAGGAGTTGAAGATAAAGTGCCCTTATTGTCCAAAAGTCTACCCGCAGGAAAGCATCATGTCCCGTCACATGAGACGGGTACACTTGCGTGAGAAGAACGTCGAGTGCGAAATATGCGGCGACAGATTCTTCGGGCCCTACGACGTGAAACTGCACATGCTAAAGCATAACGGCGATAAGAAGTTCGTTTGCTCTATATGCGGAAAGAAATTCTCCAAAAAGAACAATTTGAACACTCACATGGTGATACACAGCTTGAAGAAGTTCGCTTGCACAATATGCGACAAGGGTTTCGCACATCAGTCGAACTTGAAGGCCCACATTAAAACCACCCACCCAGAGTACGAGGTTAAAAATGATTTTGAACAAAGCATTGGTGTCGTCAATGAATTAGATGATGCCGAAATAGTACAAATGGAGTTCGTTAGAGACGAACTCGAAGGAGCTGAGTTGACGGGGGAATACGTGCATTGAGTGGGAGTGAAAGTATTGAATTGAGTAAGAACAATTCATTATTTTCCGATGAATGGAAGAGAAGTCAATAGTAAAAATAATTGATAATCTAATAAAATTATATTTATAGAAATCTCCAATATTATATTAGACATTCTTCATAATCTAAATTTCTCACTTTCGTCACCTTTATCACCCGTGCAATTTGTTTTAATAGCAACACTTGAAATTTCACTAACATTTTATAAATATTATTCGTAACAGTACCAAACTATTTATACATTTAGACGTATCGCTAGAAATAAAAGAAAGAATTATATTAACATTTTTATAGTTGATTGATTAGTGTTTTTTATATCCCTAAATCGTAAGTGTGTGTTCAGATTAAATACTTTAATATGATAAAACAAAAGAACGACTTGGATTTTGATAAACGACACCTTCTGGTGGTACATGATACGTCCTTCCTATAATTGAGTCTTTATTTAAGGCGAGATACGTCCCTCACTGCGTTTATATCTACGTGACAATAAATGACATTTTCCGTAGCAACAACAATTTCACTATAGTTATGGTCTTTCAATTACAACACAGCACGGATTACACGCTACTGTTTGTTTGGTAACAGAAGTAGGCTTTACACAGATACTGTCTAGAGACCTATGACAAATTTTACATTTCATCCGTATCATAAAAGTATATAGTTACGAAGCGTAAACGATCGATATCTCTTTTCAGGGATAAAGATCAAACAAGCGGTACATGAGACGTATCTCAATCGTTTGCAAAGCGTCCGAAAGAATATAATCTTACTGCTGCAATACGGCAACGTGGTACCTTTCCATTGGAACTCAAGGGGATATAAGTGCTTCTATTGCGACAAGCATATGAAAGATTGTGACATACTCAAAGAGCATACCCTGAAGCACACGTCGGTCAACTTGGAGACGTTTATACCGCAAAGGGTGATATCAAAAGACGTCCCGGTGAAAATTGACGTAACGGATATCCGTTGTAAAACATGTGGCACGAGCGCCAGTAATATAGATGAATTGGTAGCTCATATCGTCTGCGTACATAACGAGGAATACGACGGATCTACGGGTCCTTGCGTTATTCCATTCGCCCTCGATAAGGCGCTTATGCAATGCGTTCTCTGCGACGGTAGGTACGACAATTTCTCTTGTATGCTCGCTCACGTGTTTAGAAAGCACATCGAGCATAGGTACATCTGTCAGATCTGCGGGCTGGGCTTCATCGACCAGGTCAGGCTTAAGCGTCACATCAGCAACTGTCACATAGGACACAGGTGCAGTACCTGCGGTAAGGTATTCGACGCGTTCCATAAAATGGACAAACACAAGCAGAGGATCCACGGCCAAGTTCGCACGCACGGTTGCAGTTTGTGCAGCAAGACGTTCGAATCTTCGTACCAGATGAAAGTGCATATGGGCAAAGTGCACAACGTCGAGAAGTATAGGATAAAATGCGAGCATTGCCCGAAAGTTTGTACGACTAAAGGGGCCATGCTGCTGCACTACCAGTCGATACATTCTACAGCAAAATACGAATGCGACGTATGCGATTACAAGACGGGAATCAAATGGATGATCAAACTACATAAGCGCAAGCACTGCGGCGAGAAAAACTACGAATGCAGCATCTGCGAGAGGCGGTTCGGCAGATCGAGCAACCTCAGAGCTCATATGAAAGTGCACACGGGTAATTTTGGACGAGTCTGTAGATGGTGTAGGCGAGGATTTATAGATTTTGACACTTTGAACTCTCACGAAAGGGAATTTCATTATTACGAAGAATACAAATGAGATATATACGTTGTTTTTCTGAGTTTTAGCAAGATATAATTTCGCGTGGGGCGGCAAGCGTGTTCAACGAAGATTTTCTATCGACAAAAGTAATGTTGAACAAATACGTATTAACGTTACGAACCATATTTTAATTGTGAATTACCCTTGCCTTCCATTTTTAAGTATTTACTGTTAAATAGATTCACGGTATTGAGTATATCCACGGTGTACTTACCACCATATGAAAGATCAGCGTGGGTCACGCCGCCCCGCGGTAATGACAAGTGTGACCCCACCGGTGGGTCGGGTCGGCGTCGACTTGTTAAATGTAGAGATATGGCAAATTGACTCTCATTAGGTATATTAGAAACCTGTGTCAAATAGGTACAGATTAATATATTTCCTCTACTCTTAAACCTTCGAGACATTTCGTCACAAGGTGTCTAACATTTTTATTAAATCTCGATATCTAAGCAATTAAACTAGCTAAAGTATCCGTCAATCCGAAAGAATGGAATATCCATATTTGGAATGTCCTAATCGGCCTTCCGGAAAAATGACCAACGGACAGTGTCATATTAGAATTTCTAAATAAACCATTCAATGAATTTCAGGAATGTTTGTAAATTAAAGTATTTATGTCAAATGTTTTACAAGTGGTTGTTATTTCATATTTCTCATAATTTATTATTTATTTCACAACATTGGCATTGATCTACTTGTATTAATTATTTTGTTTAAGTTTTTATACTCTTATGATGGATATTTATTCTGATATGTTGTCTTGATAATTGTATTTTATTATGTGATTGAATAGACAAAGAGAATTACCTATCTACCTCATAGATGATATCGATCGATTTGGTGTGATAGTTTAGGCTAAGTACCACACCAAATTAGATAGCCTAACTTTGCGAGCCCTAGGAGGACGATAAACATAAAATGGTGTATGGCATCGGTGCTTTCTGGGGGGCATCCCTCGTAATGTACTAAAGGTGACCACCGAAGGGTCATCAGTGAGGAAATTAAACAATATTATCACAGACTTCCTCCTCGGAACAGTTTCTTTTGAAGCCCTTCCCCTTTACAAAAAAAATGAAACCATGACAAATCCTCGATCCCCTTCATCCATTATCCCTTAAAAGAGTTCAGAAGAGGATTTCTTTGTTGGTTGGTATTTTAAAAAGAACAAGGAGTAGGAGTCGTCTTTAACGATTTTTTCTATGTATGAATTAAAATATTTGCTCAAGATAGCTACACGTTGAACAACAATGACGAAAAGCTCTCATTTGAACGGGTGATTTCATAAGGAAGCTCTGGCCACCATGGGAGCACTGAAAATGTACCAAATGTAAACAGAATGCGTTTTCCTTCCAGGAGAACCTAGACGTGGTCAAAAAGCTACAAAACAGCCGAGGGACAGTAGTGAGACGTCTTCATACGAGGACATTGATATGGCAGTGACCACAACACAACCGAAAGTGACCACGAAGGGCAGGCTGAAGATAATGAGGAATAACGTCCTCCAAATTCTACTGAAATCAACCGTGATGCCGTTCCGCTGGCTTAAAAGCTCTTACAGATGCTTCTATTGCTACGACATATTCCAGGAGTGTTCGGAATTGAAGAATCATCAGCAGGTCCACATAGGCGATGACATAAAAGCTCAAGCGATGAACAACTATTGGGAACAGGTTGTCTACATAGACATTTCTAATATGGCGTGCAAACTGTGCCAAGAGGATATCAACGATTTATACGACTTGATAGATCATCTGATCGATAAGCATGGAGTACGTTACAACAAAGACATAGGAGTGTGCATGGTCGCGTTCAAACTAGATAATTTCTCGGTGAACTGCCTCGCTTGCGGTGCAAGCTTTTACACCTTCGGCCCCCTGTTGCACCACACGAACAAAGACCATAAGGGGATATCGGCGATCCTCTGCGAGGTATGCGGGCAGAACTTTAAAGATGGTAATCTCTTGAGGCTGCACATGAAGTCGGTGCACGAGAACAGCGGCGTCCTATGCCCCGAGTGCGGTGTGAAGGTCGAGACCAGGTCGAAATTGAAGACCCACCAGAAGAACGAGCACGACCTGGACAAGAGATACAAGTGCTCTGTGTGCCCGCAGACTTTCCAGAGCCACTACAAGCGGTCTCGCCACATGGCTTCCGAGCACAAGAACAGGAAGGAGGTGAAATGCCTGCACTGCCCGAAGACGTTCGTGTTCAGGAGTATGATGATGTCGCACCTGCGCGACACGCACCTGAAGGTCAGGAATCACGTGTGCGGCGTATGCGGCTGGAAGGCGTTCAACAGCAACCGCTTGAAGAACCACATGTACAAGCACAGCGGCGAGAAGAACTTCAAGTGCGACGCGTGCGACAAAGCGTTCACTACGAAGAAGATAATGCGGGCGCACTTCGCACGGATGCACAAAACGCCGCAGCAGCAGCCGATGTTCGGCAATCCATACGCTGAACATTAGTGATGGTCTATGAGAAAGGTTTTTTTACTTGTCAAAGCCTGCGGCTCGTCGGACGGCGACCGGTTACGGCCTATAAA
>DWQX01005032.1:0-13813 GCA_018245475.1 Pharmacophagus antenor
TATATATATATATATATATATATATATGCGGAGTCAATAAAATAGAAATGCACGCGCCTAAGCCTAGGTCTTACACAGAGACAAGTTAACGTCATACCTAGTAAAAACAAAAATCAATATAGTTGTCATGGGTATCTGTTCGGTAAGAGCGTTGGTGGTTACGTTGATGAAAATATTTTGTGTCAAGTGTAGTACAATTTAAGCAAGTCTATCGACACTTTCACTTTCACAGTTTTAATATATTTTTTCGAATAACTATCTCAGTCAGTGCGCGTGACACTACTATTAATATTTATCATACCTACACGATTTTAAATTGTATATCTTATTTGGGTTTAATAATAAAAGTTTATTCACTGTCATTGTTTATGGCGATTTTGGCGAGTGACTGAAAATAATACTATATTTGTAATTGTTGTCTTACGTTATTGCTGGATATCCGACGATGATTTTAATATTGTTTTAAGTTTAAAATAAAACTATATTGTTGGCAAAAATTGATTTCCGAGAGCACATTGATCACCAAAATATTTTAATAAATTTTGTGTTTATATACTTTATTATTTATTTTTATAATTCAGATTTTTATTTATGAATAAATAAATTTATATTTGGAATATATTATTTTGCATTAAGATCAAGATCGTATGTCATCCGCATATTCCCCTAATATTAATAACAGATTGATAGAATAAGTATAAAAAAGTAAATTATTGTATTTAAGTTATAAGATATTACATGTTGTTTATCGTGTAATAGACCCCAATCAGCTTAATGGTAATATTTTAAATTTTTAAATTAAGTTACATAGTATATTTTCAGTATTGTATAGTTAATTACAATAGTTTGCAAATGTCAACCAGTTGCGGCACACCACTGCAATAAAAAACATTACAATATAAAAATGATAATATCGACATGATATTTAAATTTTAATACTTTTAAATCAATTGAAGATGTAGTGGCATTTTATATCACTATTAGCCACACTGGCGGCGTTAGATTATACTAGTAAATAAACTTGTTAAGGCAACAACTCAGTTTAGTCGAATAGAATCTTCGCTTAGAACTATGAACTCCAATTAATCAAGAGCGAGATGATTTATTGTTTCAATAAGATGCCCTACCTAGCGCAAATGTTTAGCTGGTTCTGGACAGTTGCGTCGCAAGTAAACCGGTTACCTGACTATGCAATGTCTCAGGCGATAGTGATGCAAAATGTTATCATACGGTGTTGTTTTAGGGTCATTGACGGTTAAAGCACATACAGAATAAATACTGTAAATAAAACATAACTAACAGTAAAAGTAAGATAAAATTTTAAAACATGTGACTTTATGTAATTTATGTTAACAAACGAAATGATCGTAATGGTTATTTTGATTATAAATGTAACATAAATACCTTTAAAAAATATTAAAAATATTCAAATATACAACACTCCGTATGTAACAACGGAACACGTTACGTTACGTATCTCGATGAAACAATAGTTCAAGGTAAATATAGACGGTAAAATGTTTAAGAATGAAGGTCCGGCGAATCAGCGACTGTGACGGATATCAGTAACGAAGACTTGCCGGGAGTACGCAGAGACGAAGCGAGGTCGTTGCTCCTCCTCCGAGCTGCACCTTTGCCCTCGCCCCTCGTCGCACCGAGACCCCCGTGACCTGCTATCTGTGCACTTTTAAAATATAACAAAGGGTTTACATGGGTAGCGAAAAAGATTGTTATAAAAGTGTATTTCAGTGCCACAATACTTCCGAATTTGGTATCCTTTTAAATGTTTGTCATATTCCTGGAATCTTTTGTTATCAACTTAATAGTATAGAACTTTAAAACCAGTTTACAAAGTGAATTTACTGGTTCGGAATACCATTGCTGTTGTTGGTTTAACTAATTTAATAGAACACGTCTTTTTGTGTACGCCTTACCTAGCCAGAATACTGATATATTGATTTCTCAACACATAAAAGTAAAGACGTGTCAGGTGTTGATTAGTTTCCTTATATTCCTATTCAAAATAAGGATCACAAAGTTAGGAACGACTATTCACATTTTAAATCTCACTATAGTTCGACAGTCCATGAATAAGAGACACTAATAATTCTATAGTCCACCAAATACAATTTATAGAGTGTCACACGTAGGATTGTAATTAATTTTTGTCTGTTAAGTTATACAACGTAGTTTCAAATAATACTTATGAAAAGTCCGTCATTTGACAAAAAGATCTTCGTAATAGTGTTATAATATAACATATAGTAATCGTCGAGAAAACTTAGTTCAGTAAAATGTTTTTATTTTTTGCCAAGATACAGTATGATATATTTTAGTACAAAAAATAAAATTTCTAATACGAAAACGAACAAAGAGCAAAAGGAAATATTATAATGTTTGTTTTGAGACCTATTAAGAATTAAGAATTCAGTGCAAATTTTTTTTTGACACTGGTTGGCGCGAATTAATCATGAATCAAAGAGACAACTGTCGAAGGCCAATGTAGCGTATAGGATCCCGTTTTATGGCATTTGCCATGGGCAATACAAGGCGCACAGAACACGTCAACGTCGAACGCGTGAGGTGAACGACGTACGCCATGGAAATTTTAATGTATTTCTATGACATAAATTTTATAACATTTGGATAAGATCTATTCTAAATACAATATCTAGAATGTAAGAATAATCGGAATTTCCTAAATATCTGACCTAATTGATGCTTCAATATTGCGTTTAACACAAATAAAAACTGTGTAATATCCTAGATTGTCTCTTGAAAATGATGGTTTCTCCTATTTATTTTACTGTTTCTTCTTATTGTGACTATAACTGGAAACTTGTACCTATCACATTTGTAATGATCATATGTTATACTTAAAAATTATAATTTTTAATTAACTTTCTAAGACAGCGTATCTTGGTTCTTTCATTATTTCCTGAATTCTGAAAGCTATTATTGTATAAACAAGAACCGTACATAGCGTAATATATGGCTTCTTATTTTGAGGTTAATTCCAGATATAAAAGGTCAACTCATTAGTAGATAATACATTACACTGAATTTCCTAATCCTTATTTTTAAAATGGGGTCAGAAAGCTTATTATCACCATTTACTACTTGTAAATTACAAATTGTAATAAAATATGTTATAAACATAATATTTCATTGATATTTAACCTTATCGTGCAGTATGCATAAAATGAAGTCTTCAATGTCTCGATGATATGATACTTTGAATGTATGTCAGTTTGTCCTCTGCATTTAAATAATATATTGCTACTTTTTTTTACAAAATATTAACAGGTTAATGTTAAATCTTAATTTTTGGATACATTTTTCATGATTGTCTTGTTATGAAAATAACATTTTGAAAATATTTTACGTAAATTGTTTATTTACAATGATGAACATTGTTTCTCTCTCTCACTCTGAATTCTTTTATCTCGGAAAACCTCTGCGATGAGGTTGCGCTATTTCTAAACTGCCTTTTAAATCTATATTCTATTCCTACCATAGTTTAGATGGTTCATAATAAAATATATGTTGTAACATTTACTTTTACTGTCGTATGTTGATAATCGCAAATGAATGTTGCATATTTATCTTGTAAGAAAAATTGCGCTATGCGCAACTTGAGTATCGTGTGAAAATCTTGAAGATGACAGTGTTTATTCAAACATAACATGTTTATAAAATAAAATGTGAGAATGTTTAATGTACTAGTGTGGCTTTTTATCGATAATCTGTCGTCCTTTTGGAGAACAGACGTGTTATGTAATGAAAAAGTGGGAAAAGTCTTAAAAGATTTATTTGTTTTTTCAGTGACGACGGAAGTGGATTGTTGTAAAATCATATGAAGTTATACTGATTGCCTATTTTTAATAATTAATTGGATAAATATGTGCATCAAGTCACCTTAACAATGTAAACACTAAGAAAGTTACATAATACGCTTCGATTTTAGGAAAGCTCAATAAAATGCTCATTTGACTAATAGGCTGTTTAGGTGCATCACATTGCGGGCAACTTACTGGATGGACAGGTTTTAATGATAATCAGAAAATGATTTCGATCATTATAAGAACAGGCGTCCCAATTTATTTCCTTTTTGTTTAATTTAATAAAAGATTATATAATTATAGCTATAATCATAGCCGAAAAAGTTCCGTATTGTTATATAGATCCAGCAATGTACTGTATATAACTGGACATATTCCCTCTTCCTTTTTTTTTACGTGAGGGAAATACCTTCGCATATCTGCCTCCGCGGGGGCAAAGGCAGATTATGTCGGATTTGCACCGACTAAAACCTCCACGATGTTTCATCTTCGGCGCTTTCCGGCAGGGTCACGGGAACGCTTTCGCACACCTCCGTAACCCCATCATCACTGGCCACAATGTGCAGTCCCTCCTCAGGGGGGAGGTAAACCTCCCTTATGCCCTCCTGGTAAGGAAGGCGCTCTGTGTTCCAGCGCGCCTTCCTTTTTGGTCTCTTACGGTCAAATGGGCAACGAACCCCCGAGTCCGTCACCCAGAGGTCATGGGAACCAAGACGAGCACCCGAAAGGACAGATCCTCCAAGCTCCCTGCGGCGGATCTGGTTTTAGGCTCCGCTGCCAACCGTAATTCGGCCGTGGAAGGTAGGGTTACCCCTTCTCCCTCGCAGCCCTACCGCCGCCGCATATACGGTGCGACACCGCTTAGTCGCGGTGGATAGGGAGAGCGTCAACGTAACACCGACACTCCTTTCTCTCCGCGACTCCACCACGGCCACAAGGGCAGCTAATTGCACACTGCCCCCGCAGCACCTCGGCACACGTCCGTGGCAAGCTCCCTAAGTCCGCCTGGAGTGGCCTCCTCGGGCCAGCCCCAGGTGGGTTCCTCTTCGGTTCACCGTGGGTGACCAGGCCACGGTTACTAAGCCCCTCCGCCACGACAAGCCGGAAACTCGTTGGGGGGACATGTTCCCTCTTCTATTTTAAAATATGGCAGGTAGGTTGATAACAATGTTAACATTTAGGCGTCCGCGCAATATAATGAAGATTTTTTGTTTGGTGCATTGAGCGCAAAAATTACTCTTTTATTCGTGTAGGTTTTTCTTTAGTTTACTATAATAGTAATTCATAAAGACTTACTAACATCATCATCAGTTTTCATCATTATTCACTTACCATATCGCTTAATTTTCTCAAAATATTTGTGATTTGCCCAATAGTTTTCGCATGCTTCCGACGTCGTGCTACCGGAAGTCATAGTGTTAACAGATTGAACGTTAGGAATTTGACGCGATGCATATCGTATTATCGGATAAGTGATATTTCTTTACCTGTGCTAGAGCTTAACGTCTCTCCATTATATTTATGATATTAATAATGAATAATTGATAGTATTTCACATTTATCTATATTTTAAATTGTTAGCGCTTTTCGGGTGCCAGTCATCGTCGACTTCCGTGGCGTCCAGTCTGTTGAAGTGGATTTTATTTTCAGCTGCGAGATGTACTCGGCTTCGACGGCGTCGACCACGACGTCGGGGTCGCGCCGCGACACCGCTCCGAGTCCTTCCGAGCGGCGAGTACGCGTGGTGCGTCTGCTGCGACCGCGCCGCGCTGCACCGGCTTTCGGATTCTCATTGCGCGGGGGCCGGGAATATGGTACCGGCTTCTTTATCACAAAAGTCGACATGAATTCTGAAGCCCATCTTCAAGGGTTGAAGGTTTGTTGATATAATAATATATGTTTTTTAATCATTATTATGTCTTCTATTTACAATACACACCAAACCATAATGCAATTGATGCTTAACAATAGTCGCAGGTTGGTGTTGTAAAAATTATAGGATTCTACTGATTCGTCTCTATATGTTAAGCAATAAAACTTAAAATTAAGTACTGAAGGGTAATACAATGAGCTCAAAAATCTTTTATTAATTTGGATTTTTTTTTACAATAATTTTTAGTTGTTCTACATTCAGCTACTTTTGTTCACAATGCCTTCTCTAATGAACCGGTAACTTCTTTTTTGAACTCACTATGGTTTTTGTCTTATTTTTTTGTAATGTATTCACAATATTTTTGCAATATTTAAAAGCTAGTGTAAGGAGAGCCATTTATTTCAGAACATTAGTATTATTTATGTAGACGTCATCGCTATAATAGGCTTTATCACACAATGTACGTTTTACAAAATTTTTAAACACATACAACAATAGATTAACTAAGTCGTCATTAGAAATTTTCATCAAAACTGATATAGATGTTTGTAATTAAACTTATTTTTTGGAACTCACGCACTCAAATGCTATGTTCTTAAGGCTGATCTACTTTCTTATATCCCATTGTTATAACTAAAGTTTAGATACTTAGAAAGAGTAGTTTCATAACATGTTATATAATGTAACAAACTAGTGTAACAATAATAAATGGTACAAATATTAGAGTTTTTCGCAAACATAATGATTATGAAATACTTTATAGACAATATCTTCTCTATAGTTTGCAGCGATTGTGACAAGTTATTGTCGAAAATTTTTACACAACGGCGGTCAATAAACTCATAGTTCATAGTTTTAGATACTTTAGACGTGCCTAAAAATTTAATCTACCCGGCAACATGCGTACATTATTAATGCGTTGCATAATTTCTCACGTTGTAAGTGTCCCATAGTTGGGCGATGCGAAAACCTCGAACAATTAACTCAACTGGCAGTTGGCTTCACTATTGCTTGAGTCCGAGGTTGAACTGTCGCAAGACGAATTCCATTCTTTAAATTTTTTTGCGCTCATGTAACATTGTTATTTCCTTTCGAGAGTGTACAAATAACAGTGGTGTTTCCATCTCATTTTTCTCTTTGTTCTTGTAATTTTCATATGTCTCATAATATATTATTAAAGAAACCATGATTCGTATGTTATTTCATTACGATTATTCTCAAACGTATGCGATGTCTATAACACAAGTAAATATACACAAGGCTGTATATCATGCAAACTTTTTTAACAAACACGATTATTTATAACTTTGAAAGATATTTTTTGTATATAAAATAAAATGGTGAATAAAGCATGGAGTTTTGATAAAACTAAACAGAATCAACGATGTTGTCACTTGTTGATATTGATAAATATCTGGGTTTATCATATATCAAAAGACAACTCTGGAAACCAACCACAGATAATCGCCATATTTTACATTTATTTAGCTCATATTTCAAATTAATAATTACAGTTATTGTTAACTGTAATATAATTCGTAACATAATCGTAGTCTAGGGGTGTAAGCATCATTATTACTTGTTTATTAATCATTATTGTTTCTATTCCAACATGAGTCGGTGTTGCAATGCATTATACGAGATTGTTTTGTTTGTTGAGTAATCATAATTATTCCTCTATTGTAAATCGCTTATTTATAGTTTGTTCTGTCTTGGAAAAAAACAACAATGAAGCTTATTTAGGCTACAGCTGTATACCTTTCAATGAAACCGTGTTTTATTATGTACTTTAACAACATAGGTGTCGTCAACATAACCGAGGCGATGGAAATAATTTCATTTCGAGTATCTATTATACGAGTATAAGTAAGCTTGTCGATTAAGGAATTAACAAGACGACAATTAATTTTCAATACTGTTTCAATAAATTAAAATATTCTAAATTATTATCAATTTTTAAAGTGAATATTAATAATAATTTTCTTCAAATTTTTCTTTAATCTATTATTTGCTTCAAATAACAGATTATTGAACAGTGTATAGAAACGCCGCCAACTTCTTACGATAAGACAGTTATAATTATACCAATCAAGGTAAGAATTAAAATTTACAGCGGCGTAATTAAATTTTCGCATAATTACTTCCTAACAATAAAATTACGAAAATTCATGATTCCATCCGTTATTCTAACAGCACAATAAGTGTTCTAGCTTTTAAAGAAATCTTGAGAAGTCACACTGGAGTAAACATATTCATGTATAAATAATCAACTAGGAGTCAGACTCGCAATGCGATGAGTTCCGTGCAGTATAAATAGACTTTATAAACGAGGCAGGCAAAATGTTGTAAAAGCTATCACAGGTCTACCAGGATCTGATGATAAAAAGGAAAAAAGTAATTGATGCTAGTAAAAATTGGAATAAACGTTTTGATACTTTTTTCCTTATAGCGGGTGATTCTGTGTGTGATACATGCAAATATAAAAATTTATCTAACGATCAAGGATAATTTTTGAAAATCTTACTGTGGGAATGTGGGGTACGAAATTTAGATGAAAATTCCAATTACTCTGTTCCTGAGTTTATTAATTAATTATAGGCTATCAGAACTTGAAAATGATTCCAAACACTGCACATTCATAAAAAAGTCTTCATCGGAAGAGAAAGACGAGGAAGACGCAGTATTTATGATAAACCTTTCCTCCTGCATCTCAATTAATCGATCTTATTGTATGAACTGATTTTCAATTTTTATTACATGTTCACAAGATTTTCGCCATTCATCGATCCCTATTTCAGAGAAAGCTTCTTCTGTTAAAGATTTTATATCACTTGCAGGTCTATTGATAATTTTACCCGCAATTTTTTGATTCATTATTCCCCAGATTAATTCTATGGCTTTTAACGTACAATGATATGGTGGGAACCTTAAGACATCATGGCCGTGTGATTTTAAAATCTCATCTATCTGATATTTAGGTTTAGACTTATGATTTTTCACTACTTCCAGTAATCGACATTTACGCCAATTATAGTCGTCATCGATATTGTTTGATTAAAGCCATTCTTTTATAACAGCAATACGGTCGGCTTGTGTAGGCGATTTGTTTAATTTTACTTGCCGTTTTCCATGATTAGAGAAGGTTTTGTAAGGTTAGGAATCAACTCCGCCGTAACCCATATTGTAAAGTTATCTTTATTCATATTATGGTGGTAGTCAGCAGGTGTACCCTTCGGCCTATACATCAAACAACAGTTTGGCACAAAACCATTTTCTCCACCAGCATGTACTAGATTACATCCATCTAGGCCCTGCCGAAATACTTTTAGATGGGCCTGCAATATCTTTATTTTGCCAGCATTTTTTCACTGAACATGAACCATGTATGTTGGTTTCATCTAAATAAACCACATCTAACTTATCATTGGCTTCTCGATTCTTTTGCATATGCTCCAAATACTTGAATTTGTGTATCTTCATGTCATGTCGCTCCATTAAAATAGTTCTTTTTGATTCGCACTTCACGGATTCCAATCCGATGTCTTTCAAAATAAGTTTGAAGACAAGATAAGATTGTTATTTTTAGATTACTATGCTTTTAGATTATATCCAAACTGAAAGAAAATGAAATTCATTTTTGTTATCTTAATGATTTTTTTCTTCCATTGAAAATGATTTCCTCCCGAAGAATTTGTAGCAATTTCATGACAGAGGCTATTTCTTTTTGTACAGTCTAAAATTCATTTATCTTGTTTCTGATCAATTCTAAATCAAAACTATCCAAGTTTATTTTTTTTGCCATCTTTCCTCTTTTTACCGGGCGTACTAAATACGCCTCTGTTAGAGATCTAATCTCATCTGCCTTCAGCAACAATTTATCTTGTGTTAGTATTAGAAACCCCTTTAATAAACCAAAGTTTAGTATACATAATATAATACGAAAAATGCAATAAAAAAAGTATCAAGACGTCTCATTCTTACTAACTAGTCAACACATGCAAATGGCTCAATATCGATGATTATTATTGTTCTGGACCTTGTTCATCACTTATTCTTTGATAAACATTCAAAACAATATTTCTTGTTTGCGACCCAAGAGATGTATCCGACATTTTCACCACTTTTTAAAGGAAGTTTAAAGCCAAACCAAAAACGATTCTTCGAAATTTCAGTTTTACAGATGACATTTTTTTTTTGTTGCCATATGAAAATCACTATTTTTTAAACTTTTATTTGCCATCAGATCCTGATAGATTTTTAGCTCATAAACACCTCTCACGTATTGAAAAATCGAAAAAAGTCATTGATAGATGGAGGTGATTTAAGAAAAGTATTTATTTTGTTTTAGTATTTTTTGTAATAATATTATATGTTTAGTATTAGTTGATCAGACAATCTGAAAATTTCATCTTTCTAGCTATTACGGTTCATGAGATAGAGCCTGCTGACAGACGGACAGACAGACAGACAGACGTCAGTCTCAATAATAGGGTTCCCATTATCACACTGTGGGTACGGAACCCTAAAAAACGGATATAAATTAGAAAACTGTAAGTGATTATATATAGATATTTCGTTAATTTATTCAAATAGCATATAAGAATAATTTTGTTTTATGTTGAAACACATTCTCTTTGGGAATTAAAGTTTGTTACGATACGGGTGTGTAAACATTTGAAATTATAATCCAAGCTTTAATTTCAATTAATTACAGATTTCTTGCTTTTTAATATCTGTATGTGTCTTTCATTGTGCGATTTTAAAGTCGTCGCTTAATATATGTGTGCTATATGTCTTCTAAAATCATATAGTAAAAATTTCAAATGTAAAAGGTTTTACCGAGAAATATGTCATAGCTACTTATATTATGTTAGATGCCATTTTCAATTACATATTTATTAATGTTATTTTCGTTGTATTTCAAAAGTAATCGTAGACACGCGTACCTTTTCGGACCTGATAAGAAAGAAAGCTAGTTCAGGTCAGTAGTCATTACAATTGTCTAAATTTATATAATATAATATATATATTTACTTTTATATTTTACAAACACTTTATTTTTTATTAATGTACCTCCGAATATTTGTTGTACACCCTTTTTTTCTTACTAACTATTTAATCAGAAATGAAATGTAGAAATAAATTTGCATGAAAATTTAAACAAGTAAACGTTTCATTGGCTTGTTTGTTGCAGTAGTGCATACACTAACTTTTCATTTAAAAATTGTGTTTATTTATAAAAATGCGTATTAAAAAATTCGTATTTCTAATTGAAAAAAGTTTTAAAAAAAATTAAAGAAATGCCGTAAATACAGTTATGGAACTGTGCCTTAAAGGACAGTAAACGATTTTCTATTTTAATAAATATTACACTAGCGTTAATAAGGAGGCTCGAACGCTCTGCGGTAGAAAGTCTGCGACTGACCAGCGTGTAGGTAATCGACTGACTCACGCAGACCATTTCGAGCGCATAAGCTATTTTTTAAATTGTCATATAATTGCACACTACTCCCCCTCCTCCTGTGCTTCACCTTTTCCGTTACAAAGGAAGATATTATTTACTTTCATTCAATCATTTCACTTAGGGCTAACATTTTTCATTTCCACATATACGTCGCTGATTTTACATTAGTTTTTAAGTATCCATTTCTACGAAATTGAATTGCATTTTTACCTTCACTTTTTCTTTTTATGTAGACTGATTTTATTTTTCATTAATTTAATTCCAAACGCATATTACACATTGGATTCACAGCTGTTATTAAAACGAACATCTGATACATTAATCATCTAATTTAAAAAAATAATGCAAAAAATAATGATTACTTTGAGATATTGCATGAGAAGTCTTCACAATTTATAAGATATTAATATTATGACGACGTTTATATTTTTATTAAAAGAGTTTATTTTCAAAACATGTCTAGTTGTTAATGACCCCGATTTTTGTTTAATATTATACATCCACATATTTTAAATATTTTCGAAGGTTAATGTACCAAAATTAGAACTCGTTACCTAATATTTTCTCTTAACTAAACATAGTGATTTTAATTATTTTCCTGAATATGTAATTCATAATTAATCTATAAATACGGTAAAGAATTTCAGTAAATATTTTTTTTACAGAATAAATTGTTATTGTAACAAAATATTTATGCACTGAAATAAATTTGTTATGAAAAAAATTCGAAAATTAATAGTTATAACTAATTACATTTACCAAATTTATTTTAATTTAAAACTTAAAGTATTTTTTTTATATACTTTGATCATAGTCTCCAATTATAAAGTTTTGCTTCATTGTCAGAGATTATTTCCATATTAGAGATTATGTTGCTGTCATCAGCGTATGATCGAATATATCAAAATATTTTTCTTTTTGCTGTGGAAACCTCAATCTCATAAAATGAAGTTAAAACTTTTGATAGTACTTAGTAGGGTCAATAATAATCATAAGGTTTTATGGTTTATGTAAAATTTATTTGCTGTTGTCTAAATATTTCTTTTAATCCAGAACTGTTGTATTCTCTAATAAGTTCTAGTTAACGTTTTGTTTGGTCGTCCGACTCCGCCGTTGATTGTAGCTTCCTATCCCGAACAATGCAAATACGAATATGAATATTCCACATATTAGCTCTTAAAATTCTCCTTGTAATTTGTGTACGTTTACTGTTTGCTTTTTGAAATACACCTGAATGCAGATGGGTTATAGATCGACTAAAAGAATTTGAGTTTTATGAGTGCATGTACGAGGCAATGATCTGAAAGCTTAACTTTTGATTTACGAAATGCTCCGCCACATTTCAAATAATTTAATTTGCAGTTTATTTGTAAAATAGTTTTATTTGACTTTTCTCTATCATTAATATGAATAAATAAATCATTCTTAATAGTAATTAGTCCACCAAAAAAGCTATGTAACATTTTATTTTCTTATATTACCTTCACGGTTAGAGATTGATAGATTTTGGATGTCAGTACAATCTGCATTTACTCGTATAGTACTTTAATATTTTTTTTATAAATATTATTATAGTTTACGAGTTCATTATATTTTATACGTAATGGATAGTTCGATTTTCTTGATCAAGAATAAAATATTAAACATCATTGTTTGTAATATTGTTACAATGTAATGAAATTAAAAAAAAAAACTAAAGGAGACGCTGATGTAAAACACTATCCCTTATGGTGTTTCGATACATGAGTGCAATTCAACCGAATTACTTGCTAACACTGAAGACTCGTTGGCCGAGGCACCTCTATATGTCCCAATCATACAACATTGAACCAATGATGTATGTAATGAACCTTAAATGAAAATCTAAAGGACATTCGTCCATCAAACCATTTTCTATTAAGTTTTATATTCACAGATGCTGGTATATAGTAATGTAGACGTACCTATGTAGGCCCTAATTTGAAAAGAAACCAGTTTCGAATGGCTATGGAACGCAAACCTGATCCATGGCTTTGTAAGATAAATCCTTAACACGTATAATGTTTATGGAATAGATGCCACTGTGTTTACTTTCAATTCATTTAATATTTAACATTATTGTGTAAATTTACTACTTATTATATGTATTTTATTTGTAAAGAATCTCCAGTAATTCAGATTCGTGTCAATTTATCGGTATATTTTATAATAATACGGCCGTTCAAGATTACCGTCAAGAAAGTTAAACATGTGTCAAGGTTATTCGTTATAAAATAATGATCGGGATCAATTGTCAGTTCCTCATTACTATCTAGGTTAATATTTGTATATCGGAAATTTCTCACAGTATAGAAAATGAGCTTGTAAAAATTCATTCCAATTACCATTTATAAAAAAACGACAGACTTCCAGACGAAATTCGGCAGGAGCAACCGAGCAAATTCAAATTGTTTTTAGATATCAAATTTCAAGCGGGTATAATTGTCATGTACGCCTGAACCGCGCAGACGTCTAACACAGCTGGTACAATAAGGTGGGCTTTATCACAAAGTGAGTCATCGATAAATTGTAAAACTCGACGACTGCGGCTTGTGTGGACAGATGGCACTCTTGACGTTGAATTTTACTGGTATTATAAAATAAATAATAAAATAT
>DWQX01005033.1:0-13810 GCA_018245475.1 Pharmacophagus antenor
TAGAGCACTAACTTTTGGAGTTTTATTCAATATTGTAATTTTTTCAAGGTGGTCTCAAACTTTTGGCCGGCAGTGTGGGTACTGAATAATAAAAATAATTGCAATTCCAGGCTTGCGACCAACACAAATTTTTCATTTGACTTGAATTATTCATTCATTGTTCTTTTTAGGAAACCCTCGAAACAAATGTGCCCTCCAGCCTGGTCACAGTCTTATGGATTGGATTCGACTTGGCAATTCCGGAAAAGACTTAACTGGAGTAGGTGGTCGTATAAGACCAATTCACACATCAGAACTTGCAACTCATAATACAAAGAGTAAATATGTCGTTGTCAATTTATTGCATATAAGTTATGTAATATTTCAAATTAATAATTTATTTTTAGACGATGCCTGGTTAGCGATACGTGGCAGAGTTTACAATATAACACATTACTTGCCGTATCATCCCGGAGGTGAGATTGCTAATCTTAATCAGTTTAATACATTATCACAATTCCTGATATACAGGTATAAATATTTAAAGAACTATTTTTATAATACAAAAAAAATTATAATTCAGGTCCTGAAGAATTAATGCGTGGAGCTGGTATGGACGCAACGGAGTTATTCGACAAAGTGCATCCGTGGGTTAATTATGATTCGCTTCTAGCTAAATGTCTCGTGGGTCCACTTCGTTTTGATAGACCTAATCAAGAAGAACTTTTTGATAACCTCAGTTCTTCTCCAAAATCAAATCGTCTCCGAGAACCCTCTAAAGCCCAAGAACTTGTTAGAAAATCAATGGAAAATTTAGCCAATTGTATAACGCCTGTACGAAAAAAAAATTCCAATAAAAACGAAGAAAATGCGAAATCTAGTCCACAGAGTAAAATTATGCAAAGTTTAATACACTCTAGTGAGTTACCTGTGTCAATAAGTCGTAGAGCAGCCTCAAGTCCAGTCAAAACTCAAACATGCAACGACAACACGCCTCCGATCCTACGCTTTGATTGGATACAAACATCAACAAAATTAACGATTTCGGTATATACAGGATACTTAGCAAATCCAGGCTGTTGCGCAAGGATAACTGAAGGCGTATTACTCATTGAAGTTGCAACAGATGAATGGTTGAGAACGATAAGGATAGTTCCGGAAGAGGCGTTAAAAGAACCTTTGCAATTACGTGTTTTTGCTGAAAGTGGAAAATTAGATGTAGGTATATTTTGCCATTTGGCGTTTATTTTTATTAATTTGTGATTAATATAAATGTATTTTTCTCTAGGTCATCGCTCAAAAAGCTGTAATGAAAGTTTGGAAAAGTTGCGGGGAAACCAATTTAAGTACAGCCACTAAATTAAAAACACCTCGCACTCTGGAGTGTAAAGTTGAAAGCATTAGTCCAGTGACGCACGATACTATGCTGCTGGCTCTAGCACCATGTGGGGGTCCCGTTATTGTTCCAATTGGACATCATGTAAGAGTACATAAAACACTAGCAGGTAAAACAAATTGATGAGAATGTCAATTGTTCATTTTATTGTGAAATTGTTGGTTGTACTTTTAAATTTTTAAGTTTTACTATTTTGTTTAGATTCTGAATGTATACGCTCGTATACTCCAATTGGCGATAACTGGGGTTCAACTGAAGAAGTGTCTGCACCTCTAAAGCTTGCTATAAAACTATACAAATTGGGTGTATTGTCGCCAATACTCACGTCTTTAAAGATCGGAGATTTTGTAACCGTATCTGGGCCATACGGTAACTTTCAACTTCAGAAGGTTTGGTTCTTCTAATTTTTTATCATATTTTTTATGTATATACCATGTATTATTATGAATTAACATCAAATATGTACTTTATATAGTATTTAATACATACATTAAAATTCATATACAATATTTTCTTTCAGCTGAAATCAGTAAGAAAAATAATTTTGATAGCCGCGGGAACTGGTATAACTCCAATGTTGAGCCTATTGAAGTTCATGCTTTTAAGATCTAATCCTCGTTGGTAATTATACCATTACAACTTTAGCATAACAATTTGGAGCGGATTTAAGATTAAAATTTCTTATATTTTTCGCGTGATTAAATATTCTTTAGTCACTAAGAAATATTAATGTATTTTAAAATTTAATCCTTAACTCAAATGTTCGCCATTAATTTATGTTGTATTTTATTATAGTGAATGTATAACTTTGTTATTCTTCAACAAAACGGAAGAAAATATATTGTTCCGAGAGAAATTTGAAGATATAATGAATCAAGATGACAGGTAAATAAAATATTAAGCTTTGAAAAATCGAGGCATCTTCATAATTAAAAAATAACAATATGTAATATTCCTTTATTATTTTATTCATTTGTGACACTATTTTTATAGTTTTTTTAAGCCGTAAATTAAGAATAAGAATTGTAATAAATACTGTTCTAACATGTAAACAACGAACAAACATATCAAGGGCTTGTTTATTTAGCGACGGACGCCCTTGGGAATTTCTTAGATTCCAATTTTATGCCTATTTACTTAACGATTACTTTGTAGTTGATATAAAAAATAATCCAGTTTCATTACGTATGCGTTTGAAGGGGAGCACCAAATGGCGATAAAATTATGTATCTTAATAAGACGATTATATTTAATTGTCTGAACACTAATATTTATGAAAAAAATAGAAACAATCTTAATGAAATTACAGAAAATATTTAAATTTATGAGGTTTGCAAAATTAATTTGATTAAGTTAATCCTTGGCACAATTTATAATTAATTATGTGCGGTAAATATTATATATATTATACAGTTAACAAATATTTTTACAGGTTTCACGTGAAGCACATTCTCTCAAATAGCAGTTCAAAGTGGCATGGTCTCAAGGGACGGATTAGTAAAGAGCTTTTATCCGCATTGCTCGGCGAATCAGCTTTTTATCCCGACGAGGAGCCTTCGCGTTTCGCTTGTCTGTGTGGACCTACGGAATTCACGCATGCCGGCGTCGATATACTAAAAAATCTTGGCATGAAAGAGATGTGTATACACGCCTTTATAGGTTGAGATTCTTACATTTAATATTAATAATATAATATTATGAAAAGTATGTAACTCTAACACATATGTACTTTGTAAATAAAATTGTGTGTAGTTTAGTCAAATAGATTATTGTTATTTCGTCCCGAGAGTGAGAACTAGCTGCAAATATTACGTTGAAATCAGTGTATAAGGGCATTAATCAAAATTGCCCATGACACTGTAAAACGTGCACATAGTACATTATTAAGCATATAAATTATATTTTTCAAAATCACACCTTTACTCATATTACATATAAAAAAATCGTGATAAATTTGTGTAATAAAATATATTAATATGGATCACAGTTGTCACAAAAACATGTAGCAAATATCCTGAAGATAATTTCATAAGTGTATTGACTTTTGATGCCGTCTATGTATCAATTAAAGTATGCATGTTATCTTTGTTTTTGTATATATTAATAGGATCATGAAAATATTTCAAAGAATTGTAAGTATATAAATTTTTCTGAGCATCATTAAATAGAAAAGAAAGAATAAAAAGTTCATTGTGTATTTTTGGAACAATAATAATGAAATAAAATTCTTATTTTATGAAACCGCAAAATAGTACTGATATTGTTTTTATTGCTTATATACAACTAGAGATTTTAAAAAATAGTCCGAGTGTTAACATGACCGTGTACAAACATAATTTATTAAAAAAATATCTGTCAAAACAAAATAATGTTCATTAAATGATACTAAAATTAAAATAAAATAACTCTTGGATCAATTTTTACTATTTATTACAGAAGACTTAAAATCAAACGCAATAATTCAATTTCTGTAATTCTTCTGTAATCTGTAATTTAAGTATGTTAACTTCAAAACGTAAAATTGGAATTTGTTTCCTTCGAGAATTGCAAGTATTTAGATATACTACTTTTTATTTCGTAGATTAAAACGTATAAAAATATAGTATTATATAATACGTTTTTACTTATATATACTTATCATATATAAATTATCGAACAAATTAATTGCATTACGGGGAGAAGTATGTATAAGTAAACATTCACGTAGTTGTATTACAATATATCAATCTACTTAATTTTCCCAATATTTTACACGATATACATTTTATATGTATATATTAAAGTGCCTACATTCCAGGTGAATCTGTAATTTATTTCGTCCTTTTTTTTGTTTTTTGATTAATCTATTAAATTTTAATTGTCTCACGAATAAATAGTGTTTGTTTTATATAAACCAATTGTGCAGGTAAATTTTTATAACATTGCTTAAAGACCCTATTATCATTAACAAACAAGAAAATTTTGCATACTGATTGCTATTTTGTTTTTGCTGAAAAACACCTTTTGTTAGACCTGATAAATCATGTTAATACACCGTGGTCATTAACACGAATTAATGATTAAGAAATAATTACAATCTGCTAAATCTTTACAAACAGTTTTCTTGGTTATTTTTTATGAACGAATCCAATGTAGATTCAAATATCTGACATCATCGGATATGAAAATTCACCTCAATTCCACATGTTGTTGAGTAACAATGAGACCGAAGATGGTGAAGTGAGCCCAACTAGAATGCTCTGGTGCAATGCTGTTCAGGCGACAGATGGACAAGGGAAGACAGGACAAACGAAAACATAAAAATTGTCTCTACCTACGCGGGCTTCAAAAAACCTCACCATCTAAATTCCACCACTTTTACGGCCTCGGAATCAAACTTTGGACCTTCATGTTACATGGCACAAGCACAAGCTACGAAAGCCATTAAAAAGTAGTAGCTAATCTGATAATTAATGATTAATATTTAAAGATAATATAACATCGTCATTTTGAATTAAAGATAAGTAACTATTTACTTCCAGCAATGTTTTTAATTATGCTATGAAGTAAATACAAAATGTACTGTAACACCTGCTTGTTACATTACAGTTTTAGTTGGCCACATAGTTTGTATCGTTAAAGTTATGCTAGCAATAAAATTATGAACCTGACTCGTGGCTGGTATCGATTTCCCATAAGAGGTTTCATCGAATATATAACATTCTCGATTCTTTGAATTAAACGGTGATTTTAAGTTATTACTCTATTGTACAATAAAGCAACGGAAGTATTATCACGTTTGCCTGTTTGTCCTCATAATAAAGAATTTATTAATATAATTTAGAAATATTTTATGCATGTTAAAATAGCAAAACCAGCGTATAATAGAAATATTTATTAATAATATTGCGTAAAAAAAAACATCGGTCTTGGTACATTTTGGAATTCTCAACATTTTTATATAATAAATTGATACACCTGGACTACTACCATAACTAAAATCACTCATCGCTCTGAAAGATAAGATGGTTCGCTGCTACCTCCCTAACGTAACAAGCACGTTTTGAACTTAAATACGCTATCTGTATTCACGCCGAAGCTTAGGAAGAATAACGCTACGAAGGTGAAACTCCGGCAAAAGAAGTCCGCCATCAGTTATATTTATCGAGTAGCTGATGCCAGTAACTGCGTTCGCTTCGGTAATAAAAAACAAAATATTGGATTTGCTTCCACAAAGACATTAAAGAATTTCCCGCTATAAAAAATAATCTTAAATATTAACAGATGTTGATTGTCAACTATTAATACACCAACATATAAAAATCCGTCCAGTAGGTTTTGCGAGAGATCGCAACATATACGTCGACATAAGGAAATCAAAAATTTTTAATGATGTTCGTTATATTTTTATTATATATTGATAACGTTGGACAATTGACACGGTGTTTCTTGAGGGTCGTTATTGGCATTTTTAAAAAACAACGTAGTTTCATAATCATAGTAATTTATTTATTAAATGTAATATGTATTCATACCCGACTTTAAAGATAAAATCAAATTTACTTTGAAAAAGAAAAAGGTCGTCTAGCACCAACACAAGAAGGTCGGAATTCAGTATTCGATTCGCGTTGAATTAATTAGATTAGGTAATTACGGCAACCCGTAAACATTCCAATGTTTTGGAAAGTTTGAGTCTTTTTTTATATGGTTACTCCGATTTTGTTGTAATTTGGTAAACCAATTTGGATCGTTTTTGTTTTGAATTTGAGTTGTAAGTACTGTATACAAAACTAAATGATGAAAACTGTATTAATAGTAATTAACTCTTGAGATAAAAATAATCTTAATAACTGTTTAACTTTCAAACTCTTGAAACATAAGGCATACTTATAGGAAACAACTCTGCATCTGTATATCTTTCTATATATACAAAATCAACGCAAAATCAATGCAAAATCGCTGTATTCCAATTTTTCCACAATAGGACGTATATCGAAAACATTTTTCTAATGTTTTAGTTGATCTAGATAATTTTTTACCAAGCTATAAGAAATAGTTAAATAACACAAAAATTAAAGTTAAGTGGAAATAATATGTACTTAATAAAATTATTAAAACTGATTTTATTAAATAACGCAACTTTTTACTCAAGCACATAACATCTTTAAATCGCTGTGGATAAGCTTTTGTCGGTTATAAAAACATGTGAATAGATCATTTATTCTTTCTTCTTCAATATTATTTGATGTATATCGATAAAAATAGTCTTAAATGTAGTCTATTATCACTAGTGCCGCTATTAAAAGACACTTGCACTAATCCCAAATGCTCCCCTCGATACATTTTTGAATAAAATTTTACTATATAAAACAAATCAGAAGTTAATTTGTTACTTATTGATACATTGAATGTAGCAGTAACTAAGTACCAATTGGAATTAATTAATACTTTTAACTATAAAAACTCTATTTCAATATTATTCATATGAAAGCTTTCGACTGTTAAAAGCACTCGATATGATTAAGTGACATGAGAGTAAAAATTGTTTATTCTGTTTTCAGCAAACTAGGTTGTATAACATCGTATTAAATAAGAGTTTTGTGAAAACATTATGTGATTCTAATTTCAAATAATGTAATAAATAATACTCTTATATAATTTTATATAAATAAATGTATATAAAAGTATCTACTAATGGCCTTAGCCGAAAACCTTTCATTATTAAACAACTAACCGATGGAAGTTTTATACATAAATCTTTTTGGTTCCTTACTCATTGGTCACCCTCATGAAACCTTATTTCAAGCCGCCGCCGCACAGTGGGCTGAAACGGGCCGATAAAGGACTTGTCCTATTTTAGCTCCTTTTATCGAGTTGCAATTTTACGCGATTTGGTCGCAATTTCAACCATTGTTCTCTATTCCACACCACCATTAAGGTTAAGAACTAGGCGGGTTTTTTATGTAGTGGTCTTCCGTTTAGGCCTAATACACTAAGGACTAATGAAATGAGTAAAAAACACAATCACTACTTAGTAGTAGTCTACTAGCCACTGCACTGTTTTAATTTAATCACTGTCGAGTGTATCCACATTAACGAATGCAATATTTTAGTATTCGTCATCATCAAATGATTCCGATTGTTCAATAATTAATAAAATTCTTCTGATAAAGTTTTATGTTTTCTGCGAAGTTTGTGGCGTTTCTCTGAGATGAGTGGATCAGAGCTGGTCAATAAATTATTTAAAATGTCTTCATTTGTCGTCTTTCTACTGACTTTCCTGGAATGGTGTTGGCGGTACCTACGAAAGTCTTTATTTCTATCTTCGGCAGCTTCTTCAGATAGCTGTCCAATTGGTATTAGACCAAAACATTCAAAAACACCAAGCACCATGCAACTTTATGAGCACTTGAAGGCATATTATATCAGCTACATAATTTCAAATACAGTTGCATGGTAACTTGAGCATATTCGTAAAATTTCACTGTGTCGATGTGATAGCCTGATGAAATTGCCTCTGAAATGATTGCAAATCGCCTAATTAAATTTTCACTGACACAAGTTACCTCAGCAGTCATGTTTGGAGCGGCAAAAATGTTCTAGCAGTATTTAGTGGAGCCGTGACCTTGTTTGACAACATCAATCCGAAGTCCCATTCTATTTTAAAAGCGTCTTGTATGTTATTCTTCTTACTTTCCACGATGCACTTGTTGTCTCCCTTTACATTCCATGTCTGTATCGTTAATCTGTAAACTATATGCAGAAAGCAATCCATCATTCGTATCCAGATATGCAATGATGACAATCCGTATCTACAGAGATCTGGATCAGTCGGTTTTGATGCAATCAAGGGTAAATTATTCATCTACTTTCCAGTGGCTTTACAAATGTTGCATCTCTGAGATGAAGTATCACATAAAATTGATGTTGCTTTTCCGTCTATCGTTGTCATTAATAAAATGTGTGAAATCTTTATTTCTCCAACTTCTGTTTCTACTAAATTAGCAATTTCTTCCTCAATAGCACTCTTTTCCCGCAATATCGTTATTTTATTTTCTTTCACAAACTCGAAAAAAATTTAACGACATCAGTATGAAGAGTTTGGTGAATCATTTTGCCAGATAACTTGTTTGCCGCAAACAATTTTGATTGGTACTATGCTTCCAATGAATATGCTTGAACCATCAAGTTGATTTTCTAAATTTTCATCGTCTGTTTGGATTATTTGTTTGTAATTGGCTTGATTGGAAGCACCATCGAATCTCCATTTACTGACGAGTGTTAATTCTTTACAACTGCTATCTATGTCGAGTGATGTCATTATTCTTTTTGTCGTTATGTTCAGTAGAGCTTGTAACTTTATTTTAGCTGAGGTTTCTGTCACTGTACTTACGTCTTTTGATGAATAGCATTCCTGTTTCGCGTGTTGCACTCGATAATAGGGGGGCAATATATTGCTGTCTTTTTCGTTAACACTTTTTCTCAAAGTATTGCTTTTCCACTTGGATAGCTTAAGTGATAAAAATAATCCCAAATCCTTATTCGAAGAAAACGCAGGTTTTGATTCTTTAACAGATATCCACCTTTTATCTTTTTTTACATCCAGGGGATTCTTAAGAAATTGTTCTAGTATTTTAACAATCTCCTCATTCCTATCCGCTTTCATGTCTTCAAAATATGCATATGTTATTTTGTCCGATGACAAATGGAGGTTTTCTGCTCGTTTTTTTTTGTTTAAGAGCTAATTCACAAAAAGGTTTCCTAGGACTTTGTTCGGTGGAGATACCGATAGAAACTTTTGCTGATAGCATATACTGAGTTGATACACTAGGTGCTGGGTGATATTCATTACTGTCTATTAAACATTTATTAAAGTCCGACCATATTATGTTTTCTTGTAACCATTCGCTATTTTTAGCTTTGAATATATTTTCTTTACGATGACCGTTTTCCCATCATCTATACAAACTGTATTTTTAATACTGCCACTCTTTTTTAGAACGACAAAGTCAAGGCTTGACACTAAATCTTCAAACATTTTCACAAACACAAAATAACAAGTATTTAATGAATAATTAATATGTGGGGGTAGTGTGTCTATTATGGTGGGTAATAGAACACTGAAGTAGGTTTGAATGCAACCGTACATTCTGTACACTGCCATTGCACCAATCACGTTACGCCACGTCATAACTTGTTGTTGCGCGTCGCGTGCTCTTATCTCTTGATTCCCGGAAATAAGTGTCAAAACAAATTACGTCATACCACCTGTGTTGGTGGAAAATATCGAAAATTGATTTTTTCAAAGAACTAAATAGGTATTGTGGTGCTTCAGTCCGTTTAGTATACATTATTTTCAATTTAAATTTATTTGGAAAACTCTTTTATTTTTTTATCATGGATTGCTGAACTAAAAGTCCATTACTTTTCATACAAATTTGATATGGCTATATCTCCGAAAGTACTAGTTTAATCAAAAAATAATTAAAGAATAAAAACTTTTTAAATATGTATGCTTTTTTTTTCGTAAGTCCCAAATTTTTAATCACAGCCCACTGTGCGCCATTCATCTGCCTGTATGTACGTCTGTCAGCTGACTAAAAATTTCATGAACCGTTCATTTTAATTTCGATTGTGCATATCTATTACCTCTACAATAACAAATAACAAAAATTAAGCAATAGTTACAAGAATCTTGACTTTATTAGAACTTATAGTACGGAACCTTTGGCAGAGCAAGACCAACTCGAACTTGGCCATTTACTTGTGTACGCATATCTTTTTACTGAATGGTCCTACTTTGTTGGTTTTCTTTTGTTTTAATGAGTATATTTCAATATTGGTTCTATATAAAAACAAAAAATTAACAACATGGTAGAAAAGGAGACATAGTAACGTCTTAATTTTTCTTAATTCATACACGATTTTTGACTTTTTTTTATAACAAATACTATTTTAAAAGTACATCCAAATCGAAGATAGAACAACATATTTATATTGCACTTGTTCATAATTATTTGGTAAAAAGCACTTTTTTGAGTTTTCGGTAAGATAAAAAGGTCAAGAGACGTATCAGCTTATGTCTGAAGGCAAGAAACGCAATGTTGTACCATAAAAAAAACCTGGTGTGAATCAACCTAACACCTTTTTCATAAAGCAAAACAACTCAATGAATATATTTTTATAAAATGTAACGTATTTAAAATTTCTTTGCCACGTTTTTAATTTCAACGCTAAAAGAGAAGTAACTCCCGGTCCAGGTTATTGAATAATACATGCACATATACACTGTGGAAATCCAATTACATTGTATAAAACGTTAGATAAACTAAGCATCAGCCACGTTTTGTTTGTGTACAAGCACTTTTTTTTTGTAATGTAAAATTCCCATAGAGGTGTTCCAAATTCATTAACCTACAAATAACGACAAACAGAAATATTACGTGTGCCGTTGTTAATAAAGGAATTAAGAATATTTGATATACTCCCTACACTATATTATCGACATGTGCACATTCACAAGCGAGCACAGGAAATATAATGCAATTTATAATTTTATATGCTCGGATTATTGTCGAAATCTGCAATTACGTGTTTTAAGCTTTCGGAAATTTATCTACAACTTTTCAGATTTTTTAAAAGCAAATTAGAAATACGTTCTTCTAGAATAATATGTTGTAAGGATAAGAATGAAGGATAACATTTTCTAGAAAAAAAGGAAATATTTTTAATATATCTTGAATGTCCTGGTGGTTTTAAATTACCCTCTTCTTAAACGCGCCCCAAACACGGTAGTGTAGCGGCGGAATTATGTTGTAAATAATTTTGTAACAATCTCAATAAAATAGCCTACGAAGATTTAGATGGCCAACGTGTTAATTTGTATAACAAATATACTGTACATTATTTTTTTGTCATAAGCTATATTTTTACCTTGTAAGAGTAATAGCAAACAATAAGCAATAAAATATAAATGTTGCGTTCAATATTTTATGTAATACATGTAGTGTATATAACCACAATAACATGCTTGTTTTAAACAAGAAAATAGCAAAATTACATTTATAGTGGAGTTGCTTGTGCAGCGTAGGCTTTCAAGCCAATTTCCTGTACGTAATAGCAATACTCTCTCAACCATCTTAAACCGTAGTCCCAGGAAACAAAACATTTTCTGGCTATTAGTAGGCTAGTGCCCTTCACCTTACCGTTTAAAATCACTTGGGCTTATGATCAAGCACTTACTTATATATATTAAAAATAGAAACTTTTAGTCTTTTATGTAATTACCGAAATATTGTATATACTAATGTATGCAAATAATATTTATGGGAGCCAATATTTTATTCCTGGAAATCAACAACTTTATTCTCAGGTAGTATTACATTAATAATACAAATGAAAAATGAGTCGTCCATAGTTTCCAAAAAACAAGACATTACGGTCATGAATAAATCGCCTGTTTGCTGCCAGGCCAAATTTGATTTTCATCATACGATTTTCTAAATTGAATTGCTTATTAAATAGAAATTTATATTTAAATTGGAAAATATTTATTAATAAACTATTTTAGCGGTTTGGTTGATTCTTGAAATTAATAATCTAAATAAAATTATAATAATGAAGATATTAGTTTCTTAGAATTTAATTTATTAATAACATGTAGATGATAGTTGGTTTATTCTCTGTTCTTGGAAAATATGTGTATTTTCGTTAATTTCAAAACGGAGAAATCCTACTATATGGGATAAATATTTTATTTAAATTGTACTACTCCCGTTCTTGTTAAACATTGTAATCATGAATATTTATGTTACATTCTTTTCAATATTTATTAGTTAGTTTTATACAAGTCTGGAATCCAAAAAAAAAAGTTTTGCTAATTTTTTTATTTTGTTTCTTTCAAATAATTGAACTAAAAATTTACCTACCAATCAAAAGAGTAGAAAAATGTATAAATTAATTTATATATACTATATCGTTAAACGTCATAGTTACTGATGTAATAAACTATGAATTGCTTATTAATATATAGGTATTATATGAAGAATTATTTACTAAAAAGCAGAACCTGTAATAATAGAAAGTAAAAACAGATTTAGACAAAAATTATACAATGTTGCAAAAACAAATTTTCGTATACTAAGGTTGCTATTTTTAAGAGATCGATTTATGGATATTGGTTTTACTTTCTATAAAATAGTGAAAATTGAACAAAATTTTAGAAGATAAAATAATGTTCAAAATTTGCGTTTTATTTTCCCATTTTTATTGGAAAAAACTTTAGATATGCTGTCTTACACGAAAAAAACCACCAACGACGTTCTGAATGCCTCGTAGCTGTGGTTTACCCGTCTGTCTTGTAACGCGGAGGTTCCGGGTTCGATTTCCTGACCATAGGTGTAAGTAGTCTAGATGGCGGTAGGGTTTTTCAAACCCGCCTGGCTAGCAAAACCTCTCAATATTACTACCATTAGATGAAATTGAGACCAACAGTTAGTCTCTAACAGTCAAAAAATGTCAAACTAAACTTGATCAAATTACCACAGATATGTATACATAAAAAAAAAAGATTCACTACTAGTTGCCGCCGGTAAAGTCACAGACTTTTATTTAAATGGAAATTGTAGGGCCTAATAATTGTTGCCCAGTTATTTCCCACGGGGGCAAAATTACAGGAGTAAATGTTTTTTCATCATAGAGGGTCAGGCAGGTAGAGTAAATAGGTATGGGATAATTTATTACTTAGATCAGGCAGTAAAAGGTTTGCCATAAAATAAGTAGAGGTTGACTAGAATAATAAGCGAAGGCGACATATACTCTCGATGTGTTGCTTGATTGAGGCGGCTCGAGGGAACTAGTTTGGCCACATGTTTCAAAACTCTATCACAAATTAATAGCTTGGCTAGCGTTTTAACAAAGAGAAATAGTAAAGTGAATGCGTTACGATTAACAGCGCGTCTTCTATTGTTAACTAGTAAGATGTTAGTACATGATATTTTTGTCCTTTTTTGATTAATGTCTAAGTTTAAAAGTAAGTGAAGATGTTCTTTATTACATATAGAGAAATTCTAAATAAACATTTTCCAAACCTTACCGCTAACCTAAAATCATAGTGAAAATTCATAATTTCAACAAGCTGAGCAAAGAATTTTTAATTCAAAATTTTAAAAATTGTTTTTATATATTTTCATTAACCCGTAAAAAATCGTTACTTACTATACGTCATTAGTAATATAGAATATTAATAAATATTTAAGGAGTAATTACAGGAAAGAAAATTTTAGTTTGTACCAGATGAGTGATAATCCTTTTGTGGTTTGTTTACATAAATTCTATCTCTATTTTGGCTCAAGTATAGGTTAACATAGGAAACCCATTGACTCCGAGCTGGTAACCGTCAGGCGTTCCTTGCGGGAGGAAATGCTGTCCTTGTGGCAGCAGGACCTAATGGCCTCG
>DWQX01005034.1:0-13809 GCA_018245475.1 Pharmacophagus antenor
ACTAACTTTTGGAGTTTTATTCAATATTGTAATTTTTTCAAGGTGGTCTCAAACTTTTGGCCGGCAGTGTACATTAGATATTTAGAGAGTTGACGATAAAAATTCCAAAATTTGTCCGATTCACTATATATTAGATTGGGGAAAAAGAAATCCATTATTTTTATATGAACTTCAGGACTTTATTTAAAATACTTCGGATTGACCGATTTGGGACAAATATGCACCGTTTTGTTGTATGATTTGTTGCCATTTTAAAGGTAAATTCATAATGCCTCTCTCATAGAAATCCTGGTCTCTATTTGCAAAAATCTCTAGTAGTTGATTTTCACAATCCACCCTATATGCCAATTTTTTATCATTAAAGAAATTTCGCAATGCAAGAAAAAGATGATAATCGCTTGGTGCCAAGTCCAGACTGTATTGCGGATGCATTAAAACTTCCCAACCAAGCTCACGAAGTCACTGTAGATGTGTGTGGCTTGGCGTTGTCCTGGTGGAAAACGACACCTCTCCTGTTGGCCAATTCTGGCCGTTTCTAGTCAATCGCTATCTTCAAACAGTCCAGTTGTTGACAGTAGAGATCAGAATTTAGCGTTTGGCCATATGGACGCAACTCATAATAAATAATCTCCTTGCAGTCTCACCAAAAGGCTATTTTGTTTGTGATGTGTACTTATCCACAAAGAAGGTTTTTTAAACTTCCACCCAAAATGGCGAGAAAGGATGGATTCAAACTACATTCATACATTTTATTCTCCGAGTCCATGAACACGGAAATCGGTACACATTCTGTAGGGAAATCAATTTTAATATTAAATAAATAAATTCACTCTTCAAAAGCGGGAGCGTGGCGTTTAGTCATATAATAGTACGGGCTAATCATTGTGGTATTTCATCATTGCGAACATGAATAAATAGGATTCTTCTGTATTAAAATGCCGTCCTCTGCAAACAGGAAATTAAAACAGTAAAACAATGCATCTTTGTTTTCATACATTCGTCGCATAAATAATTACTGGGTGTGAAATATAACATGGCAATATTTTACATAAAAATGTTAATATTTCTTCAATGTGTTCAAATTCTGACGGCCTCCGTGACGCACTAGTTTATGCGCTTGCTTTGTAACGTGGAGGTGCCGAGTTCGATTCCAGGGTCAAATGGGTAGTGGGGTCTGAATGGTGCTAGTTTTTGCGAATCAGCCTAGTTTGTTATCACTATTCAGTATCGACGCCTGCTTGTTTGTGAGACTACCGGAACATAGCTTTGGCAGAACAGCATAGCTGTTCCGGCAGTCTTATTTATAAGGTACAGAATAATCAGGACGAGCACGTTTTATCATCTACTATCTCATTCTTATCTAACATCATGTGTCAATTGAGACCACAGAGGTAGTGAATCCGTTGAATAAGAAATATTAAAAAAATAATCAATTTTCACAGAGTTACGCAGCATCTGCCCCACCGAAGGCATCGTCGGCACCGCCCCACACAACACTGCAGCGATCAGTGCGTGGCGCAGCAAGCAGCGGTGCGCCCGCCAGGGTCATACCACGCTTCCACTTCCCTAAGGGCAGGCCCTCTCCACCCCATCAACAGGATCACGCGTTACACAAAGTTCAATCAGCTTTCGCCACATTTCCAAATAGTCAGGTATGTAAAATATAAATTAATTTGAATTATATTTTCGAACTGCCTAACATTTACACAATTTCAAGAAACCAGAATAACGCACAACTTTTTAAGTACTTGCCCTGAGTCCACATAAGTAAAAATTGGATAGTGGTAATGTTTTTAAAACCAGCCTTGCAGCTATCTGAAAATTCACAAAGAAACGACATAAGACCATTGCTGTGTTCCTCTCATCTTTTGTCTATAAATAAAGTCACACATGAAAGATTGTGATGTATATACCTTCAAAAACATATTCACTCTATATCTCATCAAATAAACTAACTAATAATTATTAGAACGTTATCGCGTATTATTATAAATGACAACAAATCTTTATGTATATATACGTTTTGAAATGAAATTCAATTTCTTAATAGCAACCAGAAAACGATCCCGGGCCAAATTTTCCGCTGAAAGATTTTCAATTTGTGTACAAATACAAAATTTTACCTAAGCCGGACGATGAGCGGTGACCGAGTTAATGACATCTTCATTGGATTTTCAATACGATTTTTTACTAGATGTTTATATAAATAAAAATATTTTATTGATATGAGATCGCTTAACTCGCAGTACCATTTGATTGATCAGAATAAAAATTGACGTCTAAAAATGTCTTTTTTGTAGTATATAGTTTTGTTTTTTTTTCTTTGTTATATCTTGCCACCAGATGGCACGATTGCATACCATTTTTATTATTCTTTTGATCGCCATTAAAATTGGTAGCTACTATGGCTGTATTTGATGGTAACTATATGTACCAACTACCCTAAAAAGATACGAAGAACCATTTCAATTATCAAGAAAATCTCTTCTCAGAGAAAACACGTATGCTGAGCTTCGAAGTGACCTTTACTGGTCTATTATTTCGTTTGAAAGACCCCTTACATAGGTGCTGATTAATCCAAGCTCAGTGAAAAAAAATAGATCTAGAAGTACATAGTGCGACAAAATATGGTTTAATTGGTTTATCAACAAACCAGCTTAGAGACATTAGTACAATGAACATAATCCTTTCATATTGTCCTCGAGCAACAGCATAAAATGTTTAATCATATTTATCATATGTGCCTGGTCTACAATATATACAAACTTTTAGACAGTGCTAAGAAATCGTCATGAATGCCTAATTATTTATTTAGTTAATAGGAGATAGAATCAAAGGAAATAAAAAGGAATGTGCACTTAAATAAATATTTTTCATGTTTGTTTAAATCGATTTGTATGACATATTTCATTTAAAAGCATTATTAAAACAATTTGACGTCCAAAACAATTATACAACAGAAATAATTAAAATAATGTAGAAATTATACATAACTAAAATTATTACATATGAATTTAATTACGCTGCACAAAATATTGTATAACTATTTTTAAGATTTAAGTAAACGATGGTTCTCTTTGTATTACTTATTAAGTATTTCACGAAGCTGCCTTTTAATTACGTAGCAGATGCGACGAATGGCCGACGTGAACCGTCATTTTCTGAGGAAACGATTCTTGCTAAGATCTCCACTTAATCAAGATTAAAGGGAGTACAGGTTCGGGACCCAAAAATTTAGTATTATTTTAAGCGAAATATCTCGCTAACACACAAACATCTCGATACTTTAATGATATTATTAGGATTATATATATTGAGAGGAGGAGGATATATCTATTGCTGAATAAATACAAAACCAACAAACTAGAACGCTTTTCATACACAATTTATTGTTTTGATCTTAGTTTATGTCGGTGATCACCTTTAAGATGTGTAATAATAAACACTTAAACATAAAAAACGTATCTTTCCAACCCGATTTAGCAAAAATGCGAAAGAATTTAGATATTAAAATAGGCAAAGTATATATTTGTAAACATATACACTAGCACCTGTCTACGAACCAACCAGATGAAAAGTAGCCTATTCATTTAGTCCGCCCGTGAATTATAAAAAATGAACTAAAACTATCTGCCCTATTACGTGCATATTGATGATAAAAGGATGGATTAACCTTACACATTTTTGTAGCACACTTATGAAGACAATCAAAAGAACATTTAGTAATTGTGAGCCTTCTTCGAAGTCCTGATTCTCGTCGGGAAAAAGATACCTACATAAAATGTAATGAACACATGAAAAAGTAATGAACACAATGACGGCGTATCATCAAAGTAAACTACTCCTTCGTCAATTATCTCGAGAAAAAAATAAGGTCAACCAATTAACAATGAAACTTTCTAAAATTTACCCCTTTACCTATTCAATAGATAAGGCTTCCATCTACCTCAAGTAGTAGTGTCATAATTTAAAGAATAAATGTTTACATTGACTTTTACTCTATATCGATAGTCTGTAAGGTGTGATTTATTTCTTTAGTTTAGGGCAATGAACAATAGGATTACAATAACCCCTGCCTGTTTGATTTGTCATTTTGAATTGATGTTAAAGTACCCTTAGCATACATTAAATGAGTTCAGGGTAGTCGACAAATACGGAGTAGTCCCTTATTTGCCATAACCCAGCAAGCGTGCCGGGGAGAACTAATGCCTTTCTTTGGGGCTTGCTTATTTGTACATATTCAGTGAAAGATCCCAGAGTCTCAGGATACCAGGGATAAGAACCCAAATATCTCTGGTTTCCCACAAACGCAATTATTAATTTTTCCAAGATTACTTCCTAATACTACAAAGATAGCAGGTTTAAATCTACTTGTCTATTATCATGAAAAGCAAAAACGGGTAAATCTTTTTTACGTATGCAGTCAAAAACTTATAACTCAAAATTTACGATTTCATTAAACAGTATCGTACAAATGATGTGAAAATCTGGAATCGTGTTACAACTTTTAATGAATTTTAAAATTTCCCTCTGAAACTGTAAATTAAACCAAAAATGTAAAGTTAAGAGATTTGACCTTGTTTAGTTAAAGTTAATTAATATGTGTAGCTAAATTTTTAAAATGAATTGCTTATGACAGAATTTATAAAACATTTTCAGCAACGTCTCCAACTTTCTTTGACATATAATTCTTGTTATTATATTTAATTGCGATGTTTCTAGAAACGACCTTGTGTTTATTTAAATTCATTAAATCAATCGGCTACAAAATATCGTGATTCAACGATTTGTTTATTTGTCTTCACAAACTGATTCAACATTCTGGCTTCTAAATAAACCAATTTCAAGGCAATATGTTAAGATATCTTGCGTATGGGTTTGTTAATACAAATTTCTGTGATTTGTTTTACAATAAAAATATAGTTTTTTCATAATCCTCTCATTAGTAATCATATAATTAAAATATATCTACTAATAAAAACATTAAATTGAGATATCAATGTGCAATGATTTGATATTACTATTTAATTAATAGAGTTTCATATCAATGAACCCTTTGCCGACGGGTCGCTTCAAAGTGAACTGTACCATGGTGACGAGCTCATGTCGCCGTTCATAGCACCCCAAGGCAAATTCTGGACATTTTATATTATAATTGGGTTTTCTTTTCGATGATATTATTTTATCAAATAAAGCATCAAAAGTAAAGTTTTATTTTAAAACCAAAGTTTTATTCTTATTATCTGTGATAACTAACGCGTCTATCTAACGACTCGCCGCTACTGTACTAACTTTGCCAATTATTTAGCGTGCACTTGCAAGTTTAGTTCAAATTTGCGTGTAATTGGTAACGTGTAATTTGTTCTTTGTACGGCTTGATGTCTGACTACAATTTACATTGGTGTTAAATGTGACAATGTAGTTTCTGTTGTGAAACTCACTTGCCTAATAACACGTTATTTCATTAAAACATATTGTGAATTTTTTAATAGCAAAGATTTTCTTAAAAATTTTCGTTAGTATTATTTTGATTGGTGAGTAGGTGAAATTGTATGGGCCTAAACAATATCCTCCATAAAACAGTGTTATATAATATAAGCCAAGTCTACTTGTTGACTTAAGATCAAAAGGCTCCACGTGGTAGATTATACCTCTACAAAAAAGAGGATTTTCTTCAGTCTCTATTTGACATTGAATGATTTTATAAAAGACGTTATGTTTTTCGAGTAATATAATATAATTTACCTTATAGATTACATCGTCTCGATTAGCACACAAGGCTTAAGGCTATTGTTACAAGAACCCAAGTGAACATTATTCGTTATTTCCTCATTTTACTGACCTCAAAACTATTATTTAATATCTGATTTTATATATCACCACAATCATTCTAAATATTATATGAAATCAATATGAAACAAAAATCGCTTATTAAGGATTTATGGTAATCAGAACTTTAATTTCGGGAAATACCACCAATAAATAAATTATTGCCTACGTATAAGGTAAATTTATAATAACTTTTAATTAAAAATTTCATCGAGTTATTAGGCAACGAAATTTATGGAAATAAAACAACTTCCGCAGATGATTTGATCGTTAAATTCAATTCGTAAAGGTTGAACTTATACGACCATAAACACTTATGAGTTATTTAGAACCCTAATTACATTCAGATCAAGATCTCGTTTTGCTTTTTTAGACGCACAAGTTCGGAGAGGAATGAACTCGTGAATGTCCGAATCGTATCGACAGAATTTTCATAATTTTTGCTACTAAGCTTATTATTGTTTATAATATAACTACTTTTAAAAAGAGCCTGAATCGAGACAGTGGGAACTTCAAGCGGGCTACAGAAGATTAGAGATTAAATACGTGGGCAATGAACTTACTGTATTAATAGGATGCGCATGTGATATTTGCAATGACGTCAATCTATTTTATACACAGAATAAATCTCCGGAGACACCGTGTTTGTACATTATATATTTGTGAACATTAAATAGAATTTCTTTCTGAAACAATCAGTATGATCTTTATATCAAACATAGTTTAAGTAACGATTAAATATATTTTTTTGTTTTTACCAAAACTACTTTGTCTAAAAAGAGGTCTGTGTGTCTGTCACTACCGCCTAATCACACCACCATTCCAGTTAATATAAGATACTTTTTACAGCAGGTAAATAATTCCTTAGGAATAGTAAATTGTCTTTGTTATATATAAATCATAAATTATCAGCAACTATATACATAATGAGATGAAAAATTATTACTAAAGAAGATAATATCATAATAATTTTTCTTCTACTTGTTCTTAATGGAAATAAATAAATAAAATATTTATTCGCTGGTATTTTACTATACAGCCTTTGTTCTATCGTCCTTACAAGTTAGCGTAAATGACATCTACCCTGAAGGTTACACACTGTACGATACCACCTCAGCAAGTACTTTCATATGTAGTAGAGCGTTACGAAACTTCTATTAAATATGTTAGATATATCTGCTCTGACTTCCGTATTAAAAATATTTGGGTAATTGCAATTGACGCCTCCAAAGCTTCGAATAAAATGTGAATAAATAACCTAATTGTAATTAACACCTCACTGTTATGGTATTTACCATAATTTATAGCAAATCATATTTCATAAAAATAACGAAAGAACCTTTTAGTGGTTAAACAGGTTTATTGATATAGTGATATGAATATCGGACGTATAAGGTAACATAATTTGCACCCTTGTATCAAAAACGTAATCGAATAATACTAACATAACATTTACAAATGTTTATTTACTCCATCTATTATCCCAAAAGATGTTCCTAATGTCACTTTAAGGTTTTGACCGATTAGAGTTTTAAAAAAAAATGTACGAAAATTTATTGTATACTTATTGTATAATTTATAGATAAAAAAAAAGAAAAATATCAAAGTTATTAGAATACGATTAGAATATCTACCGGTGTGCCAACTCAATATGTCTACCTCAAAAACATGATTCCAATTTGGGCTATATCCAAATTGGGTTACATTAATAATAGAAATAGTAAAAAAGTTTTCGTAATTGTTTTTTTTATGTAAATGTTATTTTACAATTATGTAATCTCTTAAGGTTTTAAAGTATTTCATTATAGGAATTTAGTTTAATTTAATTTAATAATAAAAAAAAGGTTAAAGAATGAAGAATGAGATTACTTTTACTCGTACAGTAGTTTCTCTGTTGGATTTTAAGTTAGTAGATTATCTCTATAAATTTACAATAAAAATTTTATATCAAACTCTAGTTGCTAAAAAAAAACTCTGTAGACTAAAATAAAATTTACTTTACTCGTGGTCTTATTTTCTTCTGTAGAAGAACTAATGTTTAAGTAATAAACAATCAAATTATTCCGAAAGCAATATCAAGTTTATAGAGAGAATATCGCATTCGAATATTTTCCATTAGGGTATAGTCGGCCTTGTATGGATGCAAATACATAACGATGCTGTCTTTGTACTGAAATTTGAATTTAAGAAAATGGTTGCACCATTTTTAACTATTGAAATGATTGTATTGATTTCTATTTTTTTTTTACCAAATTTATTATCTTTAATTTGTCATTTTGAAGTTATTTGGGCTTAATAATATATAACCGTTGAGAAGTCGAAATGAATATGTATTTAAAAGTAATGTAAGTAGCACAGTGTAGAAAAAAAACACATTATAACAAAAGTTTTTCAACTATTTTATTTTTATACATTATTTTAAATAAAAATCTTTATTATTTACACATACCATGGACTCTTTTCCAGAAGTTGATATCAAAACAGGTAAAATAATGTACTGAACAATAGGAAAAATAGATTAACCTAGTGAGACTTCAGTTTGCGACATTTATTTGATATTGTTCAGTATCAACAAGTAATAACTATCGTTTTAATTATATAGTTAATCATATTTTTAAAAAGTTAATGTCGCTTTATTTGCTATTCTCCGGGGCGTACTGGCAACACTGAACTCTTTTTAGAGCACCTGTATAAGGAGCGACGTCAGCTTTGGCATAATACCAACTCGCCAAAGCTTTGTTACTCTCGATATTGCCCAGTTCTCTTCACACGGATAGATCAAGCAACCATCATCTGAAACGCTTCCGTGGCACAGTGGTTTACCGCTTGCCTTTTAACGTCTTTTAATAGTAGTTAGTAGTTTAATAGTCTTTTAATCCCGGGCCACATAATTAGTGAATTCTGGCTGGTGATAGGCTTTTTTGGAACTTATCTAGCTAGCTACTACCCCCAATATCAGACTGCCGCCATAATAGCGTTGCTGTATTCCGGTAGTCATGCAAGTGATTTGTTTTTCAATTTAATAAGAAGTATTTAATAATTAGAATTAAGTAAGTAATTAAAGATTTGAATTCATGTGATGAAAAGTCCCATTAAATAAATAACATTGGAGTTTTAAACTTACCCAAGTTACTTTAAATGTTTACATTACAACTTTCTGTCATTAAAAAGTGATATAGTTCGCGCAATATGTCACCTTACAATAAGCATTAATTGAGGTTTACTATATTGAGAAGTTCACCCATTTTCCATGTTTCTATATTCCCTAAAATCCTAGACTAGTTTATCCGATACACTAATAAAGGATCAATTTCAACAATAGAATTATTGTTTAGTAAGCGAACAGTTGTTTCAAAGTGAATTAATGCACTATAAAATGGATCCCTAAAGTTCAAATTAACATTAACCGCAAAATTTGTACCATGAATACGTAAATTTACCCCAGCAAGTTTAGCCATAAATATCAAAATGAGCACGACTGGAATCCTATTTTTGGACCGATTAGTATTTGGTGAATCATTCCTAATTTTATTTATTAATTTGATTGTAAAAACAATTAAACAATATTATGACAGAAAAATCTTTTACTGTTAAATTATAACAAACTCTTATAATTATAGATATTAACCCTTTTAATACTGTAAGCACCTATATGCGCATGTAACTTAATTCTTCCCGTACGGTATAATCGGTGCGTGATATGCACCGATTATAACGTAGTCGAGGGGTTAAAATAAAACTTAAAACTTTCCCTACATCTATATATATATATATAATATTATGATATTATGTTCAAATGAGTTTAGTCAAAACAAAAAAACAGAATTTTTGTATTGAAAATCACTCTCCGATCGTCACATTTAAAAAAATCGGATAAATCTTGGAGCATTTCCTGTAGAAGTATATCGTAATCAGGGTTCGCCGAAATATGTCAGCGGGTATATATCGCGATATATATCACTCAATTTTTTCGGCCTGGTTCAATCAAAGATTCATAATCGACTAGAACCAAAAAAGCGCATAAATTGGTTCATATCTTCAAGACTTTCAACCAGTTTGCAAGGGGCATCCATAGTACAGTTGCAGTTCCGTCATACAATATGGACTGAATTTGAATGTAAATAAGGACTTCATAGAAGAAACAGAAAGAAACAGAGGTTTACTGGGACTGGGAGCCAGATCATGATGTCCCACTCATAGATCTATGGCCTGACGCTGAATGATTACTTTTATAATTACAAATTATTATTAAAATTAGTTGATTTATGTCACAAAGAAATGAAGATTATTATTATAATAATAGGTACTTGTTTTTTTTTAATTGTCCATTAATGAAATATTTCTCAAATAAACATTAAGTCATTCTTTTGTTACTTATTAAAAGTTTTTTTTTAAATAATATATGTAGTAATAATTTGATACTTACTTTATTTTACAAATTCTCTAAAAATTTTTAAACGTGTAATCCCCTTACAGAATGAAATTCGCTTCTTTTTCTTAGCCAGGATATATATAAAAAAATCGGAGTTTTTCGAACCCTGATCGAAATATCCGAAATTTAAGGATTGCTTTTCATTTATATATCAAATTTCAGGACATAACTAATATACCTATATAAACGCACCTGACCCGTGATTTCCACGGTATTCGAATTGAACGATTTCGCTTTAAGCTTATTTTGATAAATAATAATCGGAGGGATAGGTTTAGTTCAGAAATGAAATAGAAATTTCATAAGAATAAGATCATAAATGAACATCATACTTCGACTCTTAATTACTATTTATAAATTATCATAGACTTTAAGTCCTCGTGGTGCGGCCACGAGTATTTGTGAACTTCCTGCTTGATCTCGTCTAAAAGTAAAAAGCCAAAAAGAATCAATAACGTCGTAACACCGACTTACCTCGCGATAAATGTTATGAGTTTTCAACCAATGATAATGAAGTATAATTCTTCCACTATTGTTGCGATACCAAAATATACACATGGCATCATCTCAAAGGTAAGAAAACTTATAAAACGGCATAAACTGATAAATAAAAAAGGCATCCCAGTTTCTCTATCCTCAAATCAATGATTTTTACGAAATTTCAAGAACACTCTTTCTATCTTGAAAATAAAATCATCCAATTGAGATCGTTGTAATTTAAAAAGGTAGCGTTTTACAATATGAATTTTTAATAGTATCTTGGACATATTATGAAACGAGGTTTTGCCCGCATATGTCTAATTAATAATTATTCAGTTTTGTGGCCAGCATTTGACATATTTGTACACGATTAAAAAATAATATGGTTGTATAAAATCATTAAACAATACGATTTATTCAGCAAACGATTGAGGTGTCAATAACAAGATGGGAAAAGTTTAATGAACCACTTGTTACATTCGCGTAAACGACTGCGCAAATCACGTAATAATTAAGATAAATAAGTAAAGCAACTCAGAACGCATAATTGATTAACACATGCATTAAACGGTATGGAAACACTTATTTACATAGTAATTTCCAGTGCTCAAACATGGCTGTGGTGTGTGCAGGTGAAAACTTTAAACCAATTTACATCTCAACGTATGCTTTTTCCGTCGGATATAAAATGAATTATAAGAATATAAAAATGTCTTTTACGTCAGCTAAAAACTATTCAATTAACCGAATGGTAAAGTAAGTGCACAACCACTCAGAACAAATGGCAGAATATTATATGGACATTTGTCATTTACTTTGCTTTTTATTTGAGGACAGTGTGTCATGTATAACATGACAGCTACGAATACGAAATTAATTAAGCTTCAGCAAAAGCGACAGAGCCAAAAATTAATATTGTTGGAATATTATGTTTTTTTATTTATAATAAGTTGATATCAAAATATATAGGGTTGAAACAGTTACAGAAAAAGCAGTCCTTTGTCCGTGACTTATGTTTACAATTAAAGCAAATAAAATTTGCATACTTTTTCTAATTTTTATTTCGTTATATATCTTCTATACATTTTCATTCCTATTTTTAAAACTAGGTTTAAGGGTCGTCTCATTTTGACACAACAACGTTCATTAAAATTCACTGTTCCCACATGTGTCCGAATTTTCATTTTTTTTAATAATTTATGGCAACTTTGCTTTATACTCTTTTCTTAATAATGAAATATAAGGATTTGATTAATGTATAAAACTACGATGGCCTAAAGAAACAACAAGAAAAAATGTTCGTAAACCTTGTGGTAATAAAGTTCCGAAAAAACTCAATAACACTCTTCTCTGTCTTTAAGCAAGTGACGCCAATTTTTACCTAACAATGTTACGACGAAATGCACATAGTTATGTCAGACTTAATATGATAAACCTAAAGCAATATCTTTTTCTTATAACGTACTTAAATTCAATTTTTATAATATAAAAATAAGATATGATGAACGCCGAATCTTAAATCTTTTAAAAGTAAAACTAGATAAAAAAATCAGTCAACCATTAAAAGCAGTGTTATAATGTCACAATTTTTTCGTCTATATATATAAATGTGTGTATGTGAAAAAAAAATAGTTTCTCTAGAATTAAAAAAGTTTATGTTACCGTTCTCATAAATGTCTTCCATGACAGTACCTAAAGTACAACGAGACGATAACAACAGTGATAATAAATTTTAAACCGTTCCTACGACGCTTTGAGTCATTGCCAAATGTTGCGTATTTCCCGGTTCAACTTTATGTCAAGTTCAGTCGGGTGTGATGTATGGCAGACAGAATGCGGAGTTTATGGAAATATATAATGTACGTAACTGAAGCGTGATCGGTTAATCGAAAATGTCAGACGAGCAAGTGACTTCTAAAACAGCCAAATATACTTTCTAATTCTACTTATCCTTTTAGTTTTACAATATGAAATGTCTATGAAATGAAAAATATATTTTTGTTTAACTAAACTGTGTATTGATTCTAGCTAGAAATCAAGTGCGTGCTTTAAAATATTCGTTCATTTGGCCACATAAAATTTGCAAGTTCAGACATAATAAAATTAAAGACAGTGAAATATCATATCAATGGATTTATGCCTAGTGACGACCGAATACGAATCTTTTACGTCTCTTAAAACTTCATTTTCCGCAGCTATTCTTAATAGAAATTTAAATTTTATACGAATTAAAATACATAACCTCCCAAGATAATTCCAAATCCTCTCATTATTACAATTACTAAGTTCAAAACTAACATCTAAATGATTACTCAAAAAATACCTTCATCTGAGCCGAAATTCATAATCGTCAGAAATACATTCACTTCTATTGGAGTACAGTAACGTGAACAAAGCCGAGTTCAGATCTGAAGTGATCTGTAGCTAATGTAATTTTACCACTATCGCTTATTAATCCAAGTGACTACCGAAGTGCAGTTTTTTTATCTTTACCTGATTTTAATGGGGTAATTATTTACCAAACATATCGAACCCATCGTAACTAATACATACACTTACTTCTATAAACCGCAGTGCTGTGTTATTTAGTTATACCGAGTTAGGGCACACGTCATCTTTTATCACCATATACATTTTCAGCTCATCTTGATGGTTAAAGTTTCGTAAACAATTTCTTCAACCAAATACCATTAAGTATATTAAACTTACACGAGGTCTTGACTGAAATCTCAGCGGTACTACTAATTAAGCGAGAGAGTGCTGTGGGCCAATGCGGCAATGTTCAGCTAAATTAACTATATGAATTAACCCTCGCTTAGTTATCCGTTCTTAGTTAAACACCCACTGTGCGCATGTTACTAAATTTTATATTCAAATGTTTCATTTGAGAATTACCTTATAAATTAAATAAAATTATTATTAATTGTTTCATTTAATTTGATTACATTTTTTGAATTTGATTAGATTTTAATTACACTAAGTGACAAAAAAATATATATTATTGAAAAAATACATCATTAGCTTCTTCTGAAACATTCCTTAACGTCATACAATGTAAACTATTTTTT
>DWQX01005035.1:0-13808 GCA_018245475.1 Pharmacophagus antenor
GACAATCGACATTGTTTAACAAACTAAACCTTAAATTAATTAACATTTTGATCCTAATATTGTCAGAATCATTACAATACTATTCCCGTAATATGTATAAAGTCACTCAAGGGAATGAAACCACTGTTTATTCATAGTAAACAATTGATGAAGTAAACAAATGAAATTTAGCGAAAAATTAAGAAAAATATATATTTCTCCCTAGGAACTACCTAGTCTACCAGACTACCAGAAGGCGTTTTGATCGATCCACTCTCTTTAATTGTAAAGATTGATTTAGGGCATGTCCTGTATATCGACAATAAGCATCAAGCTTTAGATCTTGTTTTATAACCGCGACAGAGTCCTAGCGGGAATCTTCATTTCATGTGATAAATGATTTTGCTTACTAATGGGATTTCGACGAATTCTGGCTTTAGCAACATTAGCAGCCTTATTAATTCTAACAGCACGCGGCCTACCCGATCTTTTCAGGTCTTCCACAAAGTGTCGTTGTATCTGTTGATAGTACGATAAACGGCTGATACCAAGCTTTTGAAGCGTCTGGAATATGACCGACAGATCCATACCAACTTTGTGCCAGGCGATCACTGCGATTCTATTTATTTAACACCTCATTCCATATTGTAGTTTGATAATGAACCAGAAAAAATATGTGAAATGGCGCGAAATTGAAAGAAGTTTTTAAAATAATAAACGTATTCTAAATTCAAAATAATTAAAAAGTAGAAAAAAAGAAAAGTTTTTATGCTGTTACATAAAAACTTTTCTTTTTTTTTGGCCAGACTAGTTAATTATAGAAAAGCTGTTGATACAATTATCTGCACACATAATATTATCTGTGGCTTTTTAAACAATAAGTGAATACGCTACTTAAATATTGACCAGTTGTGTAGTTTTTTGTTTATTCGTTTCGATCAAACATAGCGACCCAATTGTTTATCGAATGTTACATAAGGCAGCAACTGTGCCAATAATTTATCTGACTAGTATGACAAGATTAATCCTTATATTATAACAGTTTATTTTGAAGATACATTTGTTTTTATTTATAGAGAAATAATCAATACTTGTGATTGAGATACTTGAATTGGCTAAAATGTATATCGTTACAACCATCACTACCCATGGCCCCACCGACACAGGTCAGACGGGTCAAATCCCAGGAGAGCACACACGTCCTTGTGTATAATCAGCTCCACGGATACTTTCGTGATCCTCTACAAATTATTTACTTGTGAGCCTCGCCAGTAGCCGTCCACGCTCCCCCTTTCGTGTTCGACAAGACAATTACACTGTCGACTGCAGCATCGCTATCTCGTACTTCATTCTATGACCATGCCACGGGTACAAAAACTCGCGGAGGCGGTTAAGATTAAACTCGACACTGACTTGACCCGTGTAGCTGATGTAGTGGACTGCATGTTGAATGCTCACAGGGATATGTGCTTAGAACAATAGTAAAGCAAACTCGAATTAAGGAAGCTAATATTTATTCTTGATAAATACTGATACAATAACTGCCCTAATTATCCCACTGTTTAAAGCCTAAATCACAATACTTCTTTATTTACTTTTACTTGTTTCTTCTTTTTTTCGGAGAAACGACCACTCTGTGACTGATGCTACTGTTTGTTCGAAGGAAGTTTGCGCTGTTAGTCTTTTTGACGACTGTTACAGCTTTTTCTGATATAGACACGAATCCGGTAATCCGCGAGCTCACCCACTAACCTGCATTGACCAGAAAAGCTGGCTAATCCTGTCTTTATAGTGAGTTATGTGATTGACGGAGACGGGCGCGGGCCCCGACTGAGACTACCGTTCGCCTATGTCATGGTCAGCGGCGGCGAGAACCGTCCGGGAATACGGGTGTAGCGTGAGTACGCGGTGTGCAAGCCTTTTTGTGAAGTGTGCCGGTGACTGGTATTATAGGTACATGTGGTGTTGTGCATCAAGCTGATAGTTTGCGTGTTTTCTCTGTCTGAACCGGCCCTTGCTTCGGGACTAACTAATGCGTTACGCGGACGAAACTTTGGAGGGTGAATATTTGGGATCAGCACGTAGTCAATTGATTTTACTTTGAGCGGATTGAGATTGTTCATGGCCACTTCAAAATGAACGAGAGCACAGTCATTGATGAACTGCTTGACAGTGAGAAGGCGGAGATCACTGTATAGGTCAATGTCCTTCTGGTACCACTCTGGTCCTGTTGCGAGCCTGGTCGAGCGGTTCTGAAGGACCTGCAGGGTCTTGATGACTTGGGATTTATGCATGAACACAACACTTGCATAAGTCACTATGGTCCTAATCTAAGTTTTGTAGAGTAGCACCTTATAGCGAGGGAGAGTTTGCTCTTTTTGCAGATCAAGGGATGTAAGCGGCCTAACACTGAAGCCGCCTTACTCCTAAATTTGTGGGTGTGAGCGGAGAAATTAAGTCGGCGGTCGAGGGTGACGCTGAGGTATTTGACCGTGTCTTTCCAGGGAATGACACGATTGGATAGGGAGTTTGATCCCGGGGAGATGAAACGTATAGCTTTATGTAAGCCTTTACTCTTCTCCGGGTTGACGTCGATCCTCTAGGTTTTGAACCAAGTGCCTAGGCGCCCGGTTGCCCTTTGGAGATTCCGCACCACCCTGGGAAGGCTATTGCCTGAGATATAGAGGGCGGTGTCATCTATGAAAAGCGCAAGATTGTCAGATGGGTTTTTAGAGACATCGCTGATGTACAGTGCAAAAGGAGGGACAGGATCCCTGGGAGACTTCTTTCTCCAACAATAATGCTTTCTCGTTTTACTCGCTGGAACCTCGTCCTCCGCACCGACGTGGGCCTCTCTCACACGACGATGCCCGTTCCTCTCGCAAGTCGCCCGTCCCGGTCTTACACCGCTTCGCTGTCCGTAACAATCCAAGTAGTATACATAGTCAACCTTTTGTGCTTAACCGCTTGCAGAAACTACCATACCCACTCGGGATTGGAGAAATTTGATAGTAATTAATAATATTACCACAATATAGATTTTTTATGCAATTTTCTAAAATGCATACCAATGTTTCGATCATTCAACTATGTAAATATGATTTATTTAAATTCGAATCTATGCGTTTTTAGCTACCTGTAATCGTTATAAATTATAACGATTACAGGTAGCTGTTGAAGACAAATGTCTGGTAATGATTTGATTTTTGCTTCTACCAATAGAAAAAAACAAATTTAAAGTAATTGAGTTTTATACTTACGCAAATATCTTCAACAGCGCCCTTCAGGTCGAATGAGTTTGTCTTGGGGTTAAAATAGCGATACTTCTTGAAGGGCAGACCGAGCGCGTTGCAGATTTGTGGGTGGTTGCCCCATGTTGGCGACGACACCCATACCTCCTTAACCTTGCAGTAGTGTTTTGTAATGAAATCAAACCCAAGCCGCAAAGCACCCGTGCCTGACAAAGACTTAAAAAAATATTAAAATAGACACAAAAAATGTGATAATTTAGTTGATAATATTCTCAAAAATAATTCTGGCTCACTGCCACGTTCAAAACAGTTTTCAATGATCATTAAGGCAACTGGCAATTATAATAGATGTACAAATGCATCAATGAATCTAATTTTAACATATTGTTGACACTCTGTTAGGAGAAATATACCAAAATGAATTCATTAATCCTTTGAATACGACAGACGAATACACTCCGATCGTACCGTACGGCAAGAATTAAGTAACAATGTGTAACTTTTGTGTAGGGAATAATTTTTGTTAAAATCTTTAATGAAAAAATTGCACTTCACTATATAAAACGCAGTGTAATATTGCCAATAATCCAGGGGCTGACGATGGAATTTGGTGTTGTATCGTGTATTGTGATGGTGGAATACGGCGTCTGGAATTATTCCGAACAACTTTTCGGTACATTTTCCATGGTAAATTTTATATAAAGTGCCAGGGATGCTACATTCCTCCGCAAGACTAGTGTCAAGGCGATCGGAAAGAACCCGGTCACTGACGACTCGAGCTGTTCTCCGTTGTATGAGGTCAAATGGAAGAAGCTGGTACTAAGGTGCGCCGGACCAGAGATGGGAACAATATTCCATATGGCACCGGACTTGTGCCTTATGAAGAATTAAAAGGTTAGCTAGAGAGAAATACTGTCCCGCTCTTCAGATTCCACCGAGCTTTTTAGAAGCCATCTTGGCCTTTTTTTCCAGGTGACCGAGAAACTGAACATCACTGATTTATCGACGCCAAGGATTCCAATGCTTGTGTAGGCCGTAAGCGAAGTGTCGACAAAATGAGTGTAAATGGCGAAGGGATTCTTATTGGCGAAAAATGTACAAATTTGGGTCTTTCTTGGGTTGAAATCCACTAAATTTAGTTGTCCCCAATCGGAGACTGCATAATGAAATCTCAACTTCCGACACAAGTTTGTTTCGACACTCATCAAAACTTTCCCGAGATTTATTGGCATGGCCGATGTAAAAGCCGTTCACAGTGCTGTCATCCGCATAGCAATGTATGTTGCGAATTTGCAATATGTTATTAATATGCAAAAGAAACAGTGTAAGCGATAGCACGCAACCTTGGGAAACACAAGTATATATGGATTTGGGATCCGAGCCTACTCCGTCAACAATGTTTATAATGCTTCGGTTCCAGAGAAAGCTGGTGATCCATTTACACAATTTATCGAGATTTCCATAGGATGGCAACTTTAAAAGCAGCGCCTTGTGCCCAACCTGATCAAAAGCCTTCGCAATGTCCAAACTAACAGCTAAAGCCTCCCCTCCCCTCTCAATCGCCTGCGCCCATGTATGAGCCAGGTAAACCAGGAGATCACCTGCCGAGCGTCCTGGCCGAAAATTGTACTGGCGGTCACTGATCATCTGATTCTCCTCTAGATACACGAAGAGATAGTGGTTTACTAATATCTCCATGATTTTGGAATTAGGGAGGTTATGGCTATGGGTCAGTTGTGGGACAGATCTTAAGGGTCGCTTTTTTAAGGATCGGGTGCACTAATACTGTCTTCCAAGGGCACAAAAAAATTCCTAAGGAATAGGAGTACCGAAAGAGTCGTGATTAAAACCGGTGCCAACTCAGGTGCACACGTCCTTAGCACAATTGACGGGATTCAACCAGACCCACTCGACTTGTGAACAGAACTGTAATTATATTATTGAAATGTATCAGCCTTTTTAAATTGATTTTGAAAAAATTAAAACAAAGTTGTCTAAAGTCTTCTTGTATTTGTTTCGAAAATCAATTATTAAGGAAAAACATACAACCACTTTAGATATCTATTCAACTATAATCCTAGCATCTGTTAAAGCGTATTGATTGATATTGACTAACAAGTAAACAAATGCCAAACTTTCCTTTCAAAATTATTAATAGACCATATACTTTGCTATTTATTCACTTTGTGTTTATTTAAACCGCTATAAAAAAAAGTATAACAAAATGTGAAATATATTTCATACTTTCAATGTAAAAGGTAACTTACCTTTAGTTTTACTTTAATAGAAAATGTTAATGATCCTCTCACCTGTACTGTGCAATTTGACTTCTCTTTGAAAATTGGGCTGCATTCTCCAAATGCAAGTTTTGCAGCAGCATCAGTAAAGCTTGTCTCTCCGCCGATTGGTGCATATTCATGATTAAGAGCTCTCTGGAGAATTATTGCTTCTGCCTGCATGCAGTTTTTTACTTGGTATTTTTTACTTATTATTTATTGAAAATTTCACATACACATATCAGAAAAGTTTGAGCAACACATACTATTTCAAATTATAATCAATTATTACATAATTTCTTACCAAGAAGGTAATACCTATGTAAACTTTTTTAATCTACAGGACATACTGGCTTGTCGTAAAAAAAATTCGAATATCATTTGTTTTTTTTTTCACAAATTCAAAAGCTTATGTTAGAATATTATAGCGTTTTCTTTGCTTATTAAAATTTAGTATCTGTATAAATTTTGTGATTTAAACAATAATTAGAAAAACTTTTGAACAAATTTGGATATAGAGACATTTTTTAAGTCATGGAGCGATGTAATTTAAACGCAGATGAAATACAAAGACCTGTAAGGATGTTGCAAGTGGGAAGAAGTAAGCAAATCTCAAGTATCTCGGTATTTTGGTGTCAACAGTCTTCATCAGCGTTACACTAATACGGGAGATCCTGCTGAGCAGCACCCAGGTCGAGTAAGGTGTACAACCACACGGCAAGATCGATATATACAACTGAGTGCAAGACGCTAGACGATGTTAACCGCCCGAGAGATAGATTTAAGGCTACAAAATTCAAGTGGGGTTGTTGTTAGCTGCCAAATTGTACGAAATCGACTACTGCATGAGTATGGCCTACGAGCACGACGGCCAATTAGGTGCCCACCGATACGTCACGGGAATCGCGCTCGTCGAAATGAATGGTGTAGGGAAACACATTACGTGGACCCGGAAACAATGGAATAAAATTTTATTTTGCGATGAGTCTCGATTTAGGTTCAAGCCTGATACTAGAAGGGTAAGAGTGAACCGTTATCTTGGAAATACTGGAAGACTGAGGTGCGTTCAGGAAGTGCATCCAACAACGGCTCAACAGTTATGGTATGGGCGGGTATTATAAAGAACAGACGAACTGAGCTCATTTTTGTAAATAGTAGAATGCTGTAAATTATGTTAAGGACGTTCTAAGGCCTTATGTCTGTCCATTCGCACAATCGCTTGACAACAATTTCACGTTGATGCATGACAATGCGCGTTCGCATACAGTTTTGCACACACGGGAGTACTTGGCAAGGGAAAACATCCTGGTATTGCTTTGGCCTGCACCATCGCCAGAACTCAACCCCATCGAGCATGCATGGGACATACTCCAGAGATTTGTTTTAAAGGACTTGGATGGAGTGATAACAACCCAACAACTGATGGACTTACTAAAATTTCATTAGGAGCAATTGCCGCAGGATAACATTAACAGTCTCATCGATTCTATGAATAATCGGTGCCAGCAAGTTCTCAATAACAGAGGAAGCCACACTTTGTGTTAATTTGCCCAATTTTTGTTCAACCATTTAATTTTAGTTTAAGTTTAGTTGATTAGGCTTCTTACTTTGTACTAAATACCTACAGTACTTACTCGTAATTATTGTTAATTACGAGTAAGTACTGTACACTTGATTAAAGACAAGTACTTTTTCTATAATATTTTCATAAATTTTTTCAACACTTTTAACATTGTCGCACATAAAGTAGTAGCAGTCATTATTTGTTAAAAATTCATAAAGTAAAAATAAGACATCTGTTTCTTACAGAATTTTTTAAGTCTGAGTAGTATGAATGTAATATACTTTGCTATGAAAAAAGCAATCAACAAGTAATAACAATCATCATATTGCTTAATAAATATATGGAAACAGTGTACTCAGTTATAATATAATGACTTCTAATTTCGCAATTAGACAAGTCTCCTATAATATTTTAAAAAATAAATAACACTACTGCAAATTTGTCGTTGTTTTATAATGATAAGTTCCGGAATTTGCTATTTACCGTATTTCTCTAATTTTGTTTTTGAAGTAAAACATACCTTTCTCACTGAAGTTAAAACAAATGGCTTGCCATTATCATCTCTATATGCTCCGACACCCAAGTTAACTTTTTTGGGATTATTGTCTTTTTTGTAAGCCTCTGTAATACCTAAAATGACATCTGGTGGTCCCATCTGCACATTACTCCAAAAACTAATAAGCATAAAATTTTCTCATCATTTATTGGCTAAAACTTGGCTTTTCACCTGATGTTAAATGACAATGAGGCCGTAGATGGTTAAGCGTGTTCGCTCAAAATATATGTAGCTGTCACATATATGAGTGCTAGAACACAACTATGCTGTTATGGCAGCAGGTTGTTCTTGGGGGTGGTAGCTAGCTTGGCCAGTTTGAAAAACCGTACCACCATCCAGATTGTAATACTCCTGTGGCTCGGGATTCGAATCCGAGACCTCCTAATTAGAAGGTAAGGGGGGATAAACCACTGCGCCACGGAGACAGTCAAATTAATAAAGGTAATTATAACAATATAATTCTTAACAATACATTTTCACTTAAGTGCAAACAAAGAAGTGACGATCGCTCGAATAATTAATTTAATTAAATCAAAATAAAAGTATTTGGCTGTACCATATGATAACGACCTTTACGAAAAAATTACCAATGCTAAACTTAATTGCTGTAATATCAATACTAACTATATTACATTACAATAATATACGTGGTGGAGCTACGAAGCGGCATGCACACCACATGTATGGGCCGGCTCGATAAGAGAAGTACCACGGCCTCGTAGAAAACGAATACTAAGAAACAGTTTTCTATACTTCTGCATTTGTTATGTTGAGCCGAAGACCATTGAGGAAAATACCTGTCGTACCTGGCGCGATACCTAGCGGGATCAAGAACAAACTATGACGTACTTGCACCGCCTGAAATCCCCACGATGTTTCCAACATCGTCGCTTTACGGCAGAGTCACCGAAACGCTTGCGCATACTTTCGCGTCCCCAAGAGTGTAGGCCGCACCGTGTGGCCCTCTCTTAAAGAAGGTAAACTTCTATCCACCCTCTTACCAAGAGGGTGGATAGAAGCCGCGCTGTCGCACTCTTATCCTCAAACGTGTAACTAACCGACCTAGGCACGTCACGCCAAAGTCATAGTAGCCAAGAGAACAGACGCCCCAAAAGCACAAGCCCTACCGGTGCCACATCTACGGTGCGACACCGTTTAATCACGGAGGGCAGAAAGAGCGGCAAAACGAAATACTAACTTTCCTTTCCTCTCTCGCGACTTCACCACGGATAAGTAGGCAGTGCGATTAGCGCCTCGCTCGCCGCACGTTTCACCCGCAGCCCATCGGTACACATCCGGGACAGGCTTCCCAAGGCTGCCTGAAGGGGTTATCTCGGGCGATGCCTTTGCCTCAGGCTGGTCGGGTAGGTTTCTCTTTACTTCACCAGGTGACCAGGCCACTGTTACTAAGCCCCTCAGTCACGACAAAGTGAAAGGTTTTCCGATGGTAATGACATGGCAACGGCATTAAAAAGTCGACCCCAGGAGGATAATAAACCTAACGGTTCTGCAGAATTCCTCATTGGGTGTCCGGCTGGAATGCAAATGATCAGTCTACCCGTCGTATTCTAGGGTAGGTGAAGTTACGCTGTTGTCATGATATTCGAGGCAAATGAAGGATTTTCATTCTAATCTTAACGTCACCTACTGCCACCTTGAGATGGCAAGGCCCGCTATCATTTCTTAACGAGACGTAATTATCCTCGCCTGCTGACATATCGTACCTACACTACACAGAGTACAAATTCGAACACTCATTTGTACCCAAGGCCAGAGTTTGTGCATACGTCCATGAGGATATCGACTATCGACACCTCAATTGTCTTGATGGTCCATCTTGGGACTGTGCGTAGACAACAACGATAATCCGCGTGTCTATGCGTGCCTCTATAAGTTGCATGGTGGTAACACTCACACGGACTGACTCATTGAGCAGGTCCCAATGGTTACAGATTCTGCTCAAAGAAAACTCCTCTGCAGAGATATTCATACTTGGTGCCTTTAAAGCCCACCACGTCGAATGGCTTAATTCAAGTATTATCGATCATGCGGGTAGATCAGTGCACGACTTTGCCTTACCTTTGATATGTTTAATCCATTGCGCGGTGACTCTCACGTGCTTGTCGACGTCACAATCTATGATCAACCGCCGTGTTTGGCAGTACAGGTCAGCGGATTGAGATGGATTGCGGACTTTATATGCATCCTATCCCTGGCAAGTATATTTTTTGCTAGATTATCCCAACACCATAGGTTGTTGATGTTATGCTTCAGGGATGGAACTTGTTATTCTATACTGTAGTATCTATCGGTGGCAGGACTCGGCCCTGGTTCGCTAGTTCTTGCAAAACGGCGTTGCGCCGTAAGCGGGAATGTTGTCGAGCCTGAGCCAGTGCATCGGTGTCCGGGATTTAAATACCAGCGTACATAAAAGAAGTATAACTATGCATCCAGGTCCTTCCAAAGAGCAGTTGCTGCTGCAAAATCGCACATTGTCTAATTTGGTAAGAGACTATTTCAACTTCCCTCGGAAACTCCATGCCGAATATACAGTTCTGGCAGAGCTGGGTTAGAAGAGCACTTTTCTCCCTGGACATTCACAAGTTGAGTGGACCTGATGCATTCCCGTCAATTGTTCTAACAACGTGTGAATAAGAGTTGGCACCAGTCTTAACGCGCCCTTTTCGGCATTCCTGTTTTTATCATTTTTCTGTGCTCTTGAAAGTCGACGTTAGTGCACCCGTTAGCTAAAAAAAGCGATAGGTCAGTTCTATCCAACTACAAGTCTATTGCCATCACCTCCTTATTTTACTCTTCAGGTATCTAGAAGAGAGTCAGATGATCAGTGATCGCCAGTACGGCTTTCGCCAGGGACACTCGGCTAGTGATCTGATTTACCTGACTCATAAAAACAGGTAGGCGAATACGAGTAGAGGGGAGATTTAAGCTTTTAGTTTGCACATTGCGAAGGTCTTTGATCGGGTATGGCACATAGCGTGGAAGCAGCAGCAAAGCTACCATCATATGAACTTCCCGACAAACTGTGCAAATGGCTTTCTCGTGAACCGAAGCATTATAACCATTATCGACGGAGTATGCTGAGATTCCAAACCCATTAATGCGATGTCGACCTTCAATGCCAAGAAGGCCCTGGCGCAGACGGCCTCGCCATGGACATCTGCCGGGTGGCTATCACTGTGAATGCCGATCTATTCCTTGCGCTTTTCAACCGGTGTCTCGCCCTATCCTACTTCCCCAGAAGGTGGAAGGAGACAGTGGTTGTAGTGTTGCGGAAATCGGAAAAGGAAGACTACAAGCTCCCGAAACCCTACCGGCCAATACTCTACGAAGTATATCAGCAACCATCAATACGGCTTTATGCCGCAGAGGTCGACCGAACACTCCCTCTATGACATGGTCTAGCATATAAAGACGAGGTTGAAGGAGAAGGAGATCGTCGTGCTGGTGTCATTGGACATAGAGAAAAACTTTGATAATGTCTGGTGACTTGCTATAAGGTACAGACTGGGTGAGACTCGCTGCCCCGCGAATCTGCGACGCCTTGTCGATAGCTACTTTAGCGAACGAAAAGTGTTCGTTATGTACGCGGGGGCTGAGTGGGCCAGAGAGACCACCAAAGGGTTCCTGCAGGGATCCATCGGTGGCCCAACCTTCTGGACCTTCCTCCTGAATCCGCTCCTGGCGGAACAGGAAGAGCGCGGGACACACTGCCAAGCGTTCGCAGATGATGTCGTGCTGATCTTCTCCGGGCAGAAGACCGAGGAGATCCAGAGAGAGGCAAACGAGTCTCTCGTCAATGTTAACGATTCGGGGGTCAGAAACAAACTTAGGTTTGCACTACACCAAACAAAAGTGATGGTGCTAACCAAAAAACCAAAGCTGAAGTACGACAACCCAATACTGAGCATGGCAGGGGAGCCCTTAGGCCTAAGTCGGGAGATCCGGATACTATACCTTACAGTTGACGATAGGCTCACGTTCAACACTCACTTGAAGAACGTGTTCCATAAGGCCCAAGGGCTTTATCGCCTACTGTCGAGAGCCGCTAAAGTATCTTGGGGCTTAAATCCGGAGGTGATCAAGGCGATGCTGGAGCCCATAATTATGTATGCGGCGAGAGTATGGGCGCTAGCGGCTAAAGAGCTGCTGGTACGAACACAGACGCGGTGCAGGGGTGATTCGTGCATCGAGTGGTGAAACCGGCCTGGAGGGTAACGTTATGGAGTGCAACTAATGGCACTCCTACGTATCCTCTAGGCCAACATTAACCACTGCGCCAGGGCTCAGGACCTACTCCTCCAGAGCATGGCGCAGTGGTCAATCGGTGTGGCGGTGGTCGCCGAGCCATATTTTGTCCCACCCCGCTCAGACTGGGTGAGCGACATTGATGGCTCGGTGACCCTAATCGTCTGGCCTGCCGTGGGGCTCCTTGAAGATGTGACGAGGGGCCAAGGGTTCGTAGCGGCACGGCTGGACGATGTCGTTGTGGTTGGGGTGTATTTTTCCCCTAACCGCACTTTCGTCGAATGGGAGGTCTTCCTATCGGTGTTGGGCACTGCCGTCTCGAGAGCTCGTTCTCGCCCTGTGCTGGTGCTCGGGGACTTCAATGCCAAATCCACAGCTTGGGGTTTCCCGACCACTAGCGTCAGGGGTCAGTCCTTGGAAGAGTGGGCCATCGTGAATGGCCTTCTGCTCCTCGATCGGGGGTCCGTACACACGTGTGTGCGCCAGCGGGGCGGTGCCATAGTGGACCTGTTGTTCGCTGACCCCGCGCTGGCGCACCGTGTCCGGGACTGGCGTGTCGTCGAGGGACCTCTATCGGATCACCGGTACATCCGGTTCGATGTCTCCGCCCAGACCTCCGATGCGCCGGTCCCCCAGGGCCCCGATTGGAGCGGACCGCGTTGGGCGCTGAAGCGGTTGGACGCGGAGGTCCTCCTGGGGGCCTCAATTGTTCAGGCCTGGGTTTAGGTACCGGGAAGGCCTGAAGATTTAAACAGAGAGGCGGGGGATCTCCGGGTGGCGATGACGCATGTCTGCGACGCGGCCATGGCCAAGATTCGCCCCGGACGGGCCAGACGGCAAGTACACTGGTGGTCGCCTAGTATCGCGCACTTGCGTAGCGACTGCTTGATGAGGCGCCGCCGGTACGCCAGGCACCGTCGGAGGTACCGTCGCCGCCCCAGACATGTCACGCCAACCGTGGAGGAGCTCGCGCTCGAGGCGGAGCTGTACGAGTTGACAGAGCAGCCAAGAAGGTGCTGCAGCCGGAAATCTCGGTGGCCAAAGAAACTGTCAGAGCCGAGATGCTGGAGACTCTGAACGGGGACCCGTGGGGACACCCTTACCGTATGGTCAGAGCCAAACTCCGCCCCTGGGCCCCGCCGTTGACACAGTCTCCGGCCCCCGCTGCTGCAGGAGGTGGTGGCCTCTCTGTTTTCGCACAGAGAAGAACATATGCCTCCAGCTATGGCACCGCTGCTGGTGCGGCTCGACGAGGAAGATGTGCCCGACATCACCCGGGAAGAATTAAAGGCGGCGGTGGACCGTATAAGGGCGAAAAACACCGCCCCTGGTCCCGACGGCCTCCCGGGCCAGGCATGGGCCCTGGGATCCCGAGTGCGTGAGCTCTTTAGCGCATGCCTGCGGGAGGGCCGGTTTCCGGCGCTTTGGAAGTCCGGAAAGCTGGTCCTTCTTCAGAAGCCGGGGCGCCCGACGGACACTCCGTCCGCCTACCGCCCCATCGTGCTGCTCGACGAGATCGCGAAGCTCCTCGAAAGAGTGATCGCTGACCGACTCGTCCACCAGCTGCGCACGGTGGGGCCGGATTTGGCGGACAACCAGTAAGGTTTCCGCCACGGGCGCTCAACAGTGGACGCGATCATGCGCGTTAGAACTAAGGCGCAGGAAGTTAGCGGTTGTTAGCGGTGTGCTCGACGCGAAACACGCGTCGTGCAGCTCCCACAGTTACCCAGCGAGATGCAGGGCCGCGATGCCCAGCACCCGAGCAGGGATACCATCAGGTCCCGGAGCGGTGCCCTTGCTCCTTAGACACGCTGTCGCGATCTCTAATTCGGACTCCGGCACAGGTGTCGGTCCCTCTATGATGGTATTCCTGCGCCGGCACATGGACGGCGGCGAGAATTCCGCATCCCGACTGG
>DWQX01005036.1:0-13806 GCA_018245475.1 Pharmacophagus antenor
TGTCACAAAATAGAAAACAACGTAGACCTTCTGAAGGATTCGTTAGACTTCAACCACTGTAAAAATAATTTAATATTTAACAATATTAAATTATTTTTACAGTGGTTGAAAAAAAATTCTATGTATGTTTATAGATCTCTGATAACCCATATGCAGTTGCTGTTTGCCTACCTATCTGGAGATCAGAGTACTCAGTGTGAAATATCTCCTAGATAATTATATTTATTTGTGTCTTTCACTAGCATTTAACTTATTAGTACAAGTTGACAAGCTTATTTCAACATTAGGTAACGTAGGCACTGATTAAACGGATATAATAGTTTTGTATTTCCGTGTTAGAAAAGCTTTTGATCTAATTAGTCGCTATTCCAGCGATGCTCAACCTTTTTTATATAGGGGCCACAGACCCGTATAATGATATTGCGGATGCGAACAAAAAACTACGTAATGAAATCATTGGTTTTTCGCGATTTTTACAAATTGAATGAAACAACTTGTGAAGTAATTTATCGTGTGTGATTTAATATTATTCAGTACCTATTTCATCAGCGCACTCACGCGTTCTAATGGGCATGATATTCAAAATGGTTGTATGGCAAATGAGTAAAGCCTGGTGGATCAAGCACAAAGGGCCGCTGGCCTCAGATTGAGAATAAGCTGAGCTACTCTGTAGATATTTTGTTACATTGTATCCTGTGATCAGTAGTACTATCTGTGCGGGATCCTATAAACCTATCAGCTGTTCGTCAAAGCAAACAATATCTAATTAATGCATTAGTCTGTGTGGGCTTTTCTGCGCTTGCAGACAATGTGGCACTTCTCAGTAGCATTTGCTTCACCAAGTCGTAAAGTGGTGACCATTATACGAATACAAAATATACGAATTTAAGTTAATAGGAGCTAACTTCTGGTCATAGGAGGTAAGCAATATAATCTTTATTACATCATAGTTACTACAAAAAGCTTTAAAAAATTATATGTAATTAAAAGTAGATCGTAAAAAAACATTAGATCGCCTAGTCAGAAATTAAATGTTTTCGCTACATATAATTTTTTCAATTTAGTTGTAGTATATCCCTACTTAAATACTTCAACAATTTTTTATGGAATCTTATAAAATTTAAATCTGTTAATTGGTATCCTTAGTAGCATGTTTATGCATTTGGCACGAGCAAATGTGTTGGTATTATTTTGTACGTGATTAGTAATAATTGTATTTTTTTGCCAGTGAAAATTATAGTTTTATAAAGAAAAATAAAGTTACAAGCAAAACACATCTTCTAAAGCAAAAAAAAAGTAATGCTATTTTGTGGTTTGAATAAAATATACTTTAAAATCTCTAAAAATCAAATAGAATTATTTCCGTGAGCATAGGCATCACGTAGGCACGTGAATATCAAGTAAACTTTTTTATTAGCGCTGTATAGTTATGGTTTAGTTATATCACATTACGAAACGCCTTTTAAAACTATGAAGTGTATATATTTATATAAATGCTTGAGTAGGACTCGATAGGAATTGCAAAAACATTGTAATCACTACGGCCTTTAACTAGTTGAAAAATGGAATCTTCCAAAAAACGCGGCAAATTCCACTGAGACCGGTTATAGTTAATAGTTATTTTATGTTAGTAATTTTTGATCACTATGTTTTTTCGTCACCGCTAATCTACAATTAGTACTCAACATGGTTTATTACACAAAAAAGAATTTATCAAATAACAAAAAGAAATATTCACTTAAACATTTAAATGATAATTTTTATAAGCAACAGGTAAAATTTAGGTAAAGAAAGCAATTTGCTTACTTTGTTCGATATTTCAGCTTATTTAAGTAATTTAAGATGACGGGATAACTCAACTTGTTGAAGTTGTATAAATTCATTTAAAACTGTAAATTTTTTTTTTATCGCATAGAAGTTTCAAATTAAATGTTATGAAATGTTTTTTATATTTTACTTTAAAATATCTGGATCTTTTTTTATCAGTAATGGTTTAACATCGCCAATTTCATATGATGCTAAGTGACAATAGGACTGTAGGTGGTGAAGCGTGTTACGTCTAGAATGTTCTGGCTCTTTTATGTATGAGTACCGGAACGCGAGAATACGTAATAGTTATTTATGTGTTTTAGCCAGGGGGGTTCCTAAAACCCTACGACTATTTAAACTTCACTACTCCGAGTACTACGTGTTATGAGGCAAGCTACCGCTTGGTACACGCAGGCAGTTAATGCAAGTTCTAATTTTAAATTCGGTTTTATGACGTCATGTGAAAAGAATTGCGTGAAAAGTCATTATCGTTGAGGGAGTATAAAAAACAGAGGCGATAAAGAATGTCAACTGTTATCACTTATACCAAGTTCATTTTATTATTCATGCAAAAAGACCGTACACTAGCAAAAATTGATATGAGTAATTATGTTTAAAGAACCAGTAAGAATAAAAAAAGAGCAATCCATGTGTGCTGTTATGTCCGATTATAACTCTTTATTTAGTTTTTGTAAGATTAAATTGACACCATGAATGTATTTAATTAATCTGAAAAGATAATGTTTATATGGATTTTGATATAATGGCTAATGTATTCATCGACCCTTGAAATTTTATGATGCCGGTGTATAATTTTACAATTAAGAAAAAACTCGCTTTTATTTTGTTACTTTCATTGGGTCCGAGCTACTTTGACTGCCCTTGTGGTTCAGTGGAATATAGATTACCTTATAACACAGAGGTCCGGGGTTTGATTTCGGCTATACTTGAATAATGGGGTTTGTAAGGTGGTAAGGTTCTTGCGAACCGGCCTAGCTATTTACCACCTTCAATATGAAACAGCTGCCGAAGCAGCGTTACTTTAAACCGGCAGTCATACATGTGAGTGGGGGATGTTTTTTTTTTATCGGCTATGGGCTCTCATTCGGCCTCAATTTCACCTGATTTTAAGTGTTAATGACCGGAACATCTGGCAATCATATGTGTGACTTTATATTTCTTGAGGAAATCCTGCATTGGATACTCTTCCGTTGCGGTGAAAAAGCGTCTCAGCTTTTTTATATTAAAAAAAATCATATTGTATTTCATATCATAAAACTGTGACAACAGTCCAAGATAAGTTTGAATATATTTATCTCTTATTCAATAACCATTAATTATAATTATTTATCTGTAATAAAATATTACGAAATCAGAAAAAAAAATCGATAATTTAACACCTTGTATTTATAATTGCTTATTTAATTTGGGATATGTTCATAATAGTATGAGGTTCAGTTTTTGCGCGGAATTATAGTTTTATTCTAAAATGAAATTAGCATATGTTATTTCTTGTATAAACTAGTCCAGTCGTTTGAAAGATTAGTTAAACAAATGTTCATATTGGTTTATATAAAAAGTTCTTTACAGACTATATTTTTATGTTCACGAACTAGTTTAAAACTACCGACTAAGGAACTCGCTGAATCTGCATTTTAATTTAATATTCAAAAACTTTAATAGAGAGAAGACTCTAGAAAACAGAAGGCTTGCTATGCATGAAACTTGTTCCAAATATACTAACCTTAAAATGTGACTAATAACGAAAAAACAGTGTTATAATGTCATTAACATATAAAACAAATGTAATAAAGTCGATTAAAAAAAACTAGTAGGAGACCGTTATACAAGTTGTCAGTGATGTGGTTTAATACGGATCTTTTAAACAATACCCGGATAGATTGTCTGAAGTACTGCCGTTGCATAAAATTGTCAATTATAAAAGAAGTTGAAGGTGCCCGTGGGCGGATCTACGATTTTAACATGACCATTGTAATATGGCAATATAATTTAGAATAACTGACAGCACGTTAAGATAATATACACACGGTAGTTCTATATTTTATAGAGAGTACTATTAAATAAAATTGTGAATACATGTCTCGGTTTTTAATAGAAAAATAATCTAGAGTGGCTCTATGGGCAATAAATAAAATAATTTTGAAACTTCTAAATATTTTTTTTTATAATATTGACCCCTTAATAAAGTAAGAAAAAAATCGCTTTGGCGGCCATATAATTAAATACAAATGAAATTAATCAAATTGTAACATTAGAAATCGGTCAATCGTAAACCGCTAATTCTGCAGTGGTAACTTAAAACGGAGGCCTTGTCTATAATAACAGGTATCATATTTCTATTGTGTACTCTATAATTCGACTATAATGCAAAATATTTATATTTCGTTGCTATTCATTGAATATTAATTTCGTTTTTTAATAACTCTATTTCAAACACAAAGCCCTTTAAAGACACTATTGTAAAACTAAATGATACCTATTTTGTTACATGTATTAAATAAAATAATTACACCATGATATAATACCAAATTTCGAGTGTTACTGTTACATCATGGTAAAATGTATAGTAAATAATGTTTCATTATTGGGTGAAGCTATATTCTCTTACGATATGCGGGATCTTTTTTTGCAACAGACTAGGCGCTTACTTGTTATTAAGTGAGACACGATGATTAATAATGAGACGCTATATTAGATAAGCGTTAAGGAATAATCAGGTACACAAGACGTTAAGTACGGCTTCTACTGTCACAACAATATATGAAATTGATTTAGAGTGTTAGTCAATTGCCTATAAGAAACGCTCGTTTCTTCACGGATTAATTCACCATTTCGAAATCGTTGTCTTTAAATTTATTGGTAACAATACAGATTGAGAATTTAAATAGTTTATTGATGAATTTAAACTGATGGTGTCGATGATAACTTTTGAATTATTTATTTTTAATATGTTACCTTTAATTTAGAAAGAGATGTTATAATTTTCACGATTATTAACATTAGAACCGTTTACGCCGGTTGAATCTGTCAAACACAGTTAAACGTTTGAACTCCTCACGTTAGAAGCGATTATGTCCTACATTATTTGTTTAAGTAATGACTAGTACGAAACATTTAATAGATTTATTTTAATGGTGTTTAAAAACTTTCATTAATCTTAATTATTGTAAACTATTAGTATTATCAAATGCGAACTATATCATAGTGTGATAATTATATCGTTCATTCTTAAACACGAACCACGACAGAGTGTTAAATAACTAATTTCATCTCTTGATTATGTTTCCTAGTGTTAGCATTATTTCAAGACTGAGCTAATGTCGAAAGTTTATCGGAAAAGAAAGTTAGTCAAGGACGTAGAACGGGAGGGTCGTTAAATTTACGCACTTAAAAATTATTTATACGTGCTTAAATTTTCAACACAACCAGAAAAGATTTTTTTGTTTATTAAACTCGAAACAAAAACACGTTACTCAATAAAGTATAAATTTCAAAATTTTTTGCGTTGTCTTGATCGAATCCAGTACGTGCTGACGTAACTCACACGTGGTTTATATCATAACACGTTTGGTATTTATGTAATAAATATGATTGATTATTAATAAAATAAAAATATTATGATTATTGATTACTTTTTAACTGTTTTTAACTGTTTTAAACAAGTATAAAAAAATGAAAAATAATTAATAAGTGTTTTGCTTGTAATAATGATTAATATTATAGTAAATATTTAATTGACTGTTAACAATTATTCTCATTAAACTTATATGTAAATACAGGATACAGTAAAGAATAACAACGCAAATAATAATTGTTTTAGGGAATGTGAATTGAAAGTTTCTTTTTTTACTAATAATGACTGCGAACATCAGATAAACATTAACTTAACATTAATTATTGTGAAAAGAAAAAGCATTATAAAATGGAGGTCCATGTGTACCTGGCATGTGTCATTAATACGTTTGATGTGGACGACATTGAACTTAGAATCACTTCCTAAGCCATTTGATGATTAGGATTTTTTTTCAATTTTATCGAACGGGTTAATCTACTTTTACAGTCTACATTCATATTTATATCCTTGTGCAATCTTATCCACATATTCCTGGATATAGTTCTTTCTCTGAATGCATTCGCGATATAACTCGTATTTCTCATTAATTCGATTCATCCATACTGTCTTTTTATCACTCCTTCTACGTTATATTCCATTATGTTAGTGGAAATCTTTTTCTATTATCAATACTTCTAATTAAACTTCATAAAAATCGTATGCAAAAACAGTTTTTATTTATTTATCATTAATGCATTCAAGTATAAATTACTGTTAAACAACTGTCTTATTGGAGGTGCAGTTATTGTAGACTTATTTTTAATGCAACCAAGCCCAATAGGCGGTGTATTCCTTCCATCTCATTTCAAAAATTTCTAGTGATGTACACATTTACGGTCACGGTGTGTTACTTTTTGTTTTTGACATTCGCGGTCAGCAATATCACAACAATAATTTTTTCACTACGCGATTTAACGAATTCAATATACGTTATAACACGACAAAGTGCAAATCATTTAATAAATGAATTGAGAAATTTTATTTTCCCAGTTATTTTGTAATGAAATTTTCGGATCGCTAACGAAATGTTTTTGAAGTTATCCATATGTATATGAGGTCGTTAAAAATGATATGTTTCATTTAAAAAAAGCTTTAATGTCAAGTTATTAATTTGCATTTTTGAAGGTTTCTCTATATGTGTTTTTGTTACTATTTATTAAATTTTATCATTTAGTCTTAAATTCAATATAGCGGCTACAAAAATAATGAATGTATTATTATAAATAGATTAAAACCAAGAAAAGTGCGTGATAAAAAAAAGTTTTATGAATGGATGTTGCAATCAATTCTTACTGTTTTTAAAGTTAATTAAATATTGTTGATGCGAAGATAATGAATAAAGTGTTTTAATGATAAGTTATATAATAATTATGCATAACACCTCAAAGATTGATAACGATTGAATTTAAAGCTGTATTGTAATTTTTGAGGTTGATTGTGATTTTATTTTGGTTACATATTCACTAGTCTCGATTTCAAGCAGTAGTGTTCATGATTCTTACCGTGTTTAATAATATAATACGAATTAATTTAGAAATATCGCATTGTCATAATAACTCTCTTTGTCTTTTGTTTTGTTTCGTTGACGACTTTCCGGTCTGAAGAGCCGCCATAATTCGCCGAATCACATATTTTCAAGTCGACAAATGCAGTGCGGTGTCGTGTATACATACTAACTTTCACTTAATGAGATGGTATTTTATTTATTACCATATGAAAATTCACCTCGTCTTGTTGCTTCGTTGAATTTAAAAAAGAAAGAAAACGTTTTTAATGTGAACAAACTTTTCGGCCTATTTTATGCTGAGCGATTATCTTAAATTATATATGATACGCTTGACAATACCAAAGGCAAAGCAAATGCGTTGCCGACTCCAAACTACTTCGGCTACTGACTAAAACTAGGTGATTATTCTTATTAACATTCGATTTAACGTATAGTGTGTCATAGTTACAACTACCTAGTACAATTTTTACGTGTTAGGAGAACATTCGGACGCTCGTACGCATGAACCGGCCAGGATGTCCCGGCCGCGGATACTGGTTCAGTCGCGTTTTCGGCGACTTCCGATGTGTACATCTCTCACGAACCCACTCGATATTATTGTGAAACAATAAATAATACCATAGTTTATAGTACGATTTATTGTTAATTAGACTCAATTTATAATAATTATTAAATTTACATCGTATAACACGGAAAAGAGGCACGAAAACCATCAAAATGGCTATGAACGGTATCACCGAACAGAATGGACGGAAGAACAAACCCTTAGACATAGCTATTGTGGGCGGAGGTTTGGTAAGTACTAAGACATTAAATAAATTTAATTTAAGATTTATTATTATCATTATTGCAATATATTATACACATATTTAGATAATAGAAGTTGATATAATGGTTTTGATAATGTAAACCAAAATATTAGAGTTATTTCTATGTATTATTTTATTAGTTAATTATAATATCAAATACATTATTTAACAATTTGCTGTGTCTTTAAAACTGAAATAGTAGTACTCGTATTGTCATTTATAGTCATTTCTGTTTTACGACAATTACAATAATATTAATATGTTTATCTGCTAAAATTTTTGAATTAATTATCACTATACTTACAAATGTTGGATTGAATCCTAGTGATTTTAATGCAAAATAATAAAGCCGCATATTGAATTATAAAAAATCACTTAAAATACTAAATAAATGACAGTTATAAGATAATAATAATAAGTGATAAAATAATGCTTGCAACATTTTGAAACATAGATTATGTAATTTTTATGAGATGAAACTGTCATTATCTGCTTTAAGAGAGTAATTTTTGTATCGTTATAGGAAGTGACAGAAATGAAATTAAAAATGTTCCTAAGAGTTAAATAGTAAACGTGGGAGATTGTAATGATATTTTTGGAGATCGATACAATCTTCCACGTTTAACTGCCTTCTTGACGCAGTAATTACCCACTTGCCCTGTAACGCAGAGGTCCTGAGTTCGATCCCGAGCCACAGTAGTAGTAGAGTCTGGATGGTGGTAAGGTTTTTCAAACCCGCCTGGCTAGCTACCACCCTCAACGTCAATTTGTCGCCATAACAGTAATGCTGTATTCCATCTACGGCCTCATTGCCGCTTAACATCAGATGAAATCAAGGTCATGTGTTGCCCATATTCGATAAAAAAAACATAGCTTAAAGTTGACGACATATATGTCTAGATAATATCCGTCGTTGTTTAAATACTATGATAAAAACATTCAAAATTCTTAGCCTCTAATCTAGAAAGTCTATGTGTCTGTTGTATGGTAACCTATTAACCGGTTGTACCGGTTTTGATCTAATTTTTCTTGTTCGGCTAAAAGTGTTCTTGTATTTAGTTATTTATGATTTATTCTTTTTACTATAAAGTATAAACGGAGATAATAAAAAGAGAACAGAAATTGTAAACAGTTGCAAATTAATGTTTTCGGTTTTCTTAAGCTGTTGAATTTTTAAAAACTTTGGTGTGAATACACGTTCAAAAAAACATTAAAATTGCATAGTTTCAATCTAATTTAATAGGTACAAAATGAACGACATCTATTTTCCCTCCCTTACAGTTTTAAATTGAAAATAAAAGATACGTGTAAAATAGAGAACACCCATCTATTCAGTCGATTGTTAGCCAATTAGGGTGTATTTTAAATTTTAGATTGTTATATTATCATATAAAACTGTTTATAGTCAATCAATTACTTCTGTGCATACGGTAAATTGTTTTCAATTTTTTTTAACGTTAATTGTTATTACAGAATTATAGTGACCCTAATTATCACCATGTCACACGAGATTACAATGCATATATCATTGCCAAAGATTCTCTTTAAAACTGTAGTATTAGGTGACGCAATTTTTTTATCCCGATTGATCCAATGAATAATGGTATACTCAAATAAAATAATAATTCTTTGACAGGTCGGCTCAATGGAAGCTCTGTATTTGGCCAAAAGAGGACATCGTGTTCGCCTATATGAATACCGCGAAGGTGAGCAAGGGTCATCTAATTAAAAAAAAAAACTCCCGGCACGCGCCGTTTGTTTTCTAATGGACTATAAATATATCTAGATAACATATCTATCAGCTCAAATAAATACTCTAGGCAGTTTTTAAATATTAATGAATATTTATCAAATGTATCCTGTTTAATATGTATGTATTTGATACAAAAAAGATTGAAATATGAACATATTAAGAAACTCGTCATTTCATTAATGACAACTTTTTAAATATATAACGACAACGTCGGTCCTTTATGCTATTGTAGTTTAAATAAATCCAATGATACTTCAATCAGAAATGTGAACTGAATTCTGTACAGTTATTTATATTTGCGGAGCTATGATAAATCATTTGTAAATTCGGTGGACTTTCATAGTATGTAACTAGGATCATGGTTTTGATTCCCACTGGATTAGAATTTTTGGTCGCAGTCGCTTTCAAAGACTTGTGACATCCTTACAAACAGCACTTAGCCAGCGTGGTGAACTTATGCCCTAGGCTTACTCGGTCACATGAGTTCCTGCGGTGGGAATATATTATACATTAGAATGTCACTGCTCCATCTCCTTTATCTCTTTCGAAAGAATAGTATTCGAATAATAAGGAATTGGGATATTATTGTATACAATTATATTTTACATATTGTCTTTTCCATGACATTGATTATAAATAAAATTGTTATTCGGTTTAATTAAAATTTAAAGTTTTAATTATGGCCAATAGAAATAAATTGAGAATGGAAATATCAAATGGGCGACCTTCAATAAAGGGTTAATTGGTTAATTAATACCCAGTTCTTCACATTGGGTTCTACAGTACAGTTCATTCATAAAGAAGTGTACGGTTTCTAAAATTGGCTATTACGTAACTACGTAATAAAGACAATTTATATTTCTTTAGATAACTATCGTAGACCCATTTGATATTATATTTTTTTTACTTGATATCTTATTCATTGGTTTAAATGTATTATGTTAGATTTAGTTTAGAAGCTAAAGGGCGGACTTAATGCTAATTAATATTACCTACTAGTCAGACCACGCAATGCCAAGATTTTATTCCATTTAATTGCGTGCAAAGTCATAACCCTTTTATGCCTTTCAGTGTTACCAACGATCAATATATTATTACATAGTATTTTCTCGAAATTTTAGTGTGTTGAACGTTGAAATAACTACAAAAAGAGGTGTAAAAAAAATTAAAAGAGTATTGTAACATTCAATAGGCGTTGACGTTGACTTTGGCAAACGATTATGTTTTTTCGGAAAATAATATTATTGCAAATTTTTTTAGACAGAGCTAGTAAATTATATGCTTTAATATTATATACTTTTATAGACATACGGAAGATGCCAAGTATGCGGGGGAGATCAATTAATTTGGCGTTGTCGGTGCGTGGAAGGAAGGCTCTTAAAGGCGTAGGTCTGGAAGAACAGATGATTCGTGATCACGGCATTCCCATGGTGGGGCGTTATATTCACAAAGTTGATGGCTCCACTTACGTCATACCTTATGACGCCAGGACAAATCAGGTTTGGCCAATTACACTCTCTCTACTTTTTTGTACGTATTTATTCAATTAATTTTAATGACATGGTTTATTAATAATATTTTTTAGTATTTAGTGCGCTGATTTTTATGAAATTTTTAATTACGTACTTTCATTACGACGAACACGTAACTTTAAAAATACGATTAAATTCTTTTATGTTAAAGCTGTTAATAAAAAACTTCGGCCTGATTTATTGCCGTTTTGACATGGTTGCGTGTGAAAGCGCGAGCGGTAGACTCTCTGGCCACTCTCTTACTGCCTCAGCCCCCGCCTGTTACGTGCCGTGCGATTAAATATCAAACAACTATGTCCTAATATCAATAACTTGTCCACCACTATTTTGTTCTTCTTGAAAACTAACTACTTGTTGATTGGTATATACGTATAATTATTTTTTTCTCATTTACAGTGTATATATTCGGTGGGCCGCAACTTTCTTAACTCTCTGTTACTAAAAGGTTTGTACTATATCGTAACTTTTATTTCATATAATATCAAAAGAATAACTCAATTTAACTTTGTTACTTAAAAATATTTTTTTTGTCCTTACGGTCTATTCATTTATTTGTGGTTCGTCACTTATGTTGTCCGAGGCTATCCAAGTACGTATTTCTGCTCCTAAATACGCTTTGAGGGGCGCTTTAGCTTGTCCACTAATGGGACAATGAGACAAACATCGTGAATCTCATGGCGTCGAATTAAATGCGGTACAATAAGAAATCCTTACTAGTACCACATCACGAATAACTAGCTAAACAGTGAATGTGTAAAAAAGTTGATTTACATTAATGACGATAAAAATAAACAACATATTTCTTTGGGGAAGGATTCCCCCGAACGATGATATATCTTCTCACCGAGACATGGCCTATACAAGGAACTTAATTGGATTCCCCTTACAAGTAAATGTAAAACATTGTGCCTTGCAACTTAATACTATACAGCTTTCATTCAACAACCGATTTAATTAATACATTGACTGATGTGATTCTATTTAACTTTATTTAATTTTTATACGTAACAAATGATTTATCACATTAATTATGTCTATGCATTAATATCTAAAATGCGTGAATAACTTGTTTTTGATTTATCTTAATGATAATTTTATGGTAATTTATCATTTACATCACGAGTAAAGATTGATTTAAGGTAATTCTACAGATAATGTAATATTAGTATATGTAATTAATGTCATATGCGATTCGTTTTGTAAATTGTAATTTAATAAAAAATGTTACAGAATCGGAAAAGTACGCCAACGTGGAGAAACATTTTAATCACAAATTGGTTAAAGCTAATTTGCAGAAAGGCTCCTTAACGTTTGAAAAGTTAGTACCAAAATTATTTGGACAAATATTGTTTCATGTCTTTACATTATATTACATATCTTACTAATATCGAAAATATTAATAATGTTTTTAAAAAATTATACCATGTCTGAAACAACAATACGTTCACCAATTCTTGTCTTAAGACATGTCTATGAACGGTATCTCTGGACGTTTGCACTACAATGCTCATTACTACTAATTTAAACGTATTTTGAACAAAAGCGTTGACTTTAACTTTACGAAAGTTATTGGGTGGTAGAGTCTGGATGAATCATACTCAATGTCAAAATGCCAGAATATATACAAGGCAAATGTTATTCCCTTAGGGATAAAAAGTTGTAATGGTTATCGGTTATATTAATTATAGGACACAGAGTAATGAAACTGTAGAGGTGACTGCAGATCTTATAATCGGGGCGGATGGCGCTTACTCGGCAGTTCGTAAAGCGATGATGAAGGAGCCGCTTTTCGACTACAGCCAGAAATATATTGAACACGGCTACATGGAGCTATGTATACCGCCTGGTGAAGACGGCGAGGTGAGTTCGCGACGTTTCAACTATACTTCTATAAAATTCAAAGTCCAGACCGATTTACTGATTGACTAAACTATCTATCAACGCACAGCCTAAACTGCTGGTCCTAGTGTCATGAAATTTGGAAAGTGTGTTCTTTGTGATGTGTTGGTATCCACTAAAGAAGGATTCTTTGTAATCACACCTTCTAAGAAGGGTAAAAGGGAAGACGTTAAAATTTCTATAAAACTTTTTATTCTCTGACGTTATTGAATATAAAATATCATGCTCAAAGAATTGGGCATGTGACGACTAAATTTCTTCAACTAGTTAACACTTAGACAGACTTTGCACTAAAGACAATGCTATGAAAAGGCTATTTGTCCTTTCAAGTGATTTGTTTAGGCTTAGTGAGAGGAGTTCCAGTACGTGAGATTTTAGAAGCTGTGGTCCTTCATAAAGCACTGAGGACGTCCATTGTAACGGTTTGAAAGATAATTTCTCTCCGAAAATTGATTAGAAGTCAAATCAACATGTTCATTCTCAGATTTATTCTAAGGGTTGTGAAAATAATTTATGCTTTAATAGTAAAAATGCATTAATGATCAAGATATAGGTGACATGCTTTAATGTTACTTATGATAATGTAAATAAAATGGAAATGCTAGATTAAGAAATACCATATATTTAATTCCCCTTAAACAAAACTACATATAATTATAATAGTTGGTTACATATTTGCATGAAAATCTTATTTTAAACCAAACTAAACATTCATAACGTTAACAATAATAATATAAATAAAATAATTATTTAGTACAATCAACGTAAGTGCAGTGATTTTACTTTAGTTAGAACATAAAGAACTATGTTGCTTTAAAACACTATAACATTCTTAGACCTATAGTCTATATAATATATATATA
>DWQX01005037.1:0-13806 GCA_018245475.1 Pharmacophagus antenor
GTTTCGATGAAGCTGTAATAGTCGTCAATAAGACTAACAGCGCAAACTTCACCGAATCCAGCAGCAGCAGCAGCAATGTTATATCAATGTATCATAGAGTAATAGAATTCATTCTTTTAGTCAATAAGACCAAACTTATACCCCAAATCAAAGTTTTTCATATTCGCAGTGGAAAAAAATATGATAACCAATTAGACAAACACAGATTTTTGTTAAGAGAACACCACACAATGCCAATTGTTATCACCTCTAGTGTACATGAAAGACATTTTTAAGACTGAAAATAAATTTCTTATACCGTAATGCAAAAAAATATCCGGAAATTGCTTTCTTTCTGAATGTAAAAATATCATATTAAATATTTACAAATGCGAATGTATCACCTATATACGTAGATAAATCTTGGGTTCTATTTACGCATTAGGACGCACTTAAAACAATGGTTCCCAAAATGATCCAAGTAGACCCCCCGAGGGTCCACAGGAGAACAGATGGGGGTCCATAATGGCGTGAAAAAGAAATCCCCCATTTGTTTACAGCTTCACAGCCAAATGTTGATAAATTGCTATCAATTCATGAAGTACGGCCTTTTGACTAAAATTACGACTATTTTTTTAAATTGTTGATTTGCATTTAAAAGTTGAATGGTACGTTATCAATGATTATTTTTAATTACAGTAAGTACATAACCATGAGTATTATTTAAATAATTAAGACAAGAAAAAGTGATATTTGTCTTTTTATATTTTCCACTTCGAATTTGGGGTTGGGATTTAATCATATTTATCAAGAATTTTGAGAATATAAAAGAAATGTAGCAGCAGGGGGTCTACCGAAAACAGTAAAACTTTGAAAGTGGTCTACAAAATAAAAAGATGGGGATCCTCTTGTGTACAGTATGTAACGAACCATAAATATGTATATATATATGTTCCAGAATTATCGCTATAGACACTTGTAATTTAAATTATTGATAAATTTCTTATGAAACCGAAGATCTGCGAGTATAGTTCGTCGTACACGAACGTCGTTACTGAAGTAGCATTTTTTGTTGACCTCGAAACAGAGGCATATAATTTTTAATGTTTCTGTACTTTAACATAGTGCGTGGCAACATAAATTGCATTGAATTATTTGAAAAAATGTTATAGAACTTAACATATTCCCTTATTCCGCACATCACTTCACACTATAAAATTATTCGAATAACTCCACACTCATACATGTTGTTAGTATCTATAATAATAATTTTAAACAAATTTTCGTGTTCCATTATCAAATCAAAAAACATATTAATAAAATAATAGACAAGTAAAAGCTTTCTTTTCAAACAATTATGTCGAAGGACTTTGAAAATTAGTATTAAATCAATATATAACTGTTCTTTCTTTCGGTACATATATTTTGTTATTAATTGATTTTTATATATTTATTAATAAATAAATGTATCGATCATTATTCGTACATTTTACCTACAGAACGATACATTCTTAATTTTTACTGTTGAAATTCAAAATTAACCACCCCGCTTACACTCAAGGGTATATAGTATTATTATGTAATAGTTATTTTACCATGTTTTCTTATTAAATAAATAAATGTTAAGTTTTAGTGTTTAATAAATATTTTCTTTTTCATAGGCCCATATTACTTAAATTATTATAATACATCAACATTTAATATACACATAAACCTTTAAAATCATTAATTACTATTTATTTCAGACTTTCCAACATAATAATAATTTATAGTGTATAAAAAAATCGATTTCATGTTAGTCACAGAGATTTTAAACATACACCACATCCCATCGATAGTGTTATTATTTTAATTATTTTAAATAAAACAATTTACAACAAACAAATCTCAAACAAATTACAAGTCTGCCCAAAAATATTCTATATTCCTGGAAAGCGTTTCATTTGGTCACGTCGCTATATTTTTTAAATAACCTTTCGGTGTACACGGGTGCATTTCGCTTTGAGCGCCAATGTGGGGTTTCCTTGTTAGGGCTGTTGTGCAGTTGATACCAATTTTTGTTCCACGTCTTCCATTCCTTCCACGTGCGTTCATTATTTGCGTCATTAATGTGCCAATTAGATCCACTGTTGATATTCCACCTGGAAATTGATTATAAATATTTATATGGATATTATTGGCTGATTTTTATTAAAGTACTCATGGTGATAAAGTAAATATTATCATATATCTAAAAATTGCTTGGAAAGCGTTAATAATGCCAAGAATTTTTGTATAATTTTTAAAATTTTTATATTATTTTGATTTTCATTATAATGTAAATTTTTATTAAATTTGTATAATATATTTTATATTGAATAATTTACATAATACAAAGTTTATCGTTATGTAACCAATGTAATATGAGATATCAAGTCGGACTCACCTATGGTCATTTTCAGCGTCAATTTGTAAAGGCTCACCAAACCTATTATCTAAACTACTGCTTAACTGTCGATGCCTAGTTTTAATGAAGTCTGCGCCACGCTCTGCCACCATTATTGTAGGCGCCGCAGTGTTACCTGTAAAAAGTTACATACAGATTTATATATACACATTTATATGTCATTTAATTTCACGTATTGCGACAATTAATATAGAATCCCACTATAAAATATACCAATACACCGCCACTACGGTACATATCGGAGGTTATATTTTAAAATATATAGTTTTCTTTGGTCTTGGTTTTTCATAAATATTTCTATACGGAATATTATATACTACCCTACAAGGGATTTATTACATGCCATTAAAAATCGTATTAAGAGCGGTTTTACATGGTTATTCAGAATAATTTTAGTAATACGTTCCGTGAATTCATATTTCGTGTCAATCAGATATCCTTCACACCTACAAATTATTATTTAATTTGAACAAATTCTTGCGAATGGTTAGTAATAATGCACATAATAATGACGTTTTTCGTATAGGTTTTTTCAACCTTGAAATTGTAAGTCAAAAGTAGTGCTACATACTATGCAGAATATTTACAAGTTTCACGTTTGTGACTATTGATCACAAAACATTATTATGTTTCCAAGTATATTATAGAAATTGTTACCCTTAATAATAGAATATAATTTATGATTATTTCATCTGTGCACTTACCTGTAGGTATGGTTGGCATGACAGAAGCGTCGATCACTCTAAGACCTGGAATGCAATTTTTAAGATAAGAAAGAATAGTTTTATTCTCCAAAAAAATATTTTTTTAGACATATAAGTTAGTGCCTAACCATAATCACACCTGATCTCTAGTGGTGATATGATCTGCAATGCTAAAGCGCACTAACCCCGAAATGGCCCATTCACTCTCTTCTTGAAGACCACCCCCACATCATATTTGAACGATAACACTGACGTTAGTTCGTTGTTTTATTCCTTAGCCGTTCTTAATAAAAATACGAAAGTAAACCACTTGCATATGTATATTATGTAAAATAGGTATACAACTCATAACTATAAAACTTTAGTCACAACGTTTTTTCGATAATGATTTCGTCAAATAATCTGTTCCTCTTGTTGTTAATACTTTAAACGACTTTTGTTAATCGGCAATGTTCAAGAACTCGTACCTGTGATTACTTATTCTTATTGTTAGACCAATGAATTTGATTTCATGTAAATTTAGGTACACACTTAGTAATAAAACTGTAGGTGTCTATGTTTATAAAGAAATTAATGAACTACAGGGAACACTTACATTAAACTGTTTATCGTTTGTTACTTGTAAGTAAAGATAAAATCTTTGTTCAGTCTAATTACTTCCATACGAATAAAAATAACACAAGATAAAACTGACCATGTATGCCGTGCACGCGAAGCAGTGTGTCGACCACGGCCATAGGGTCAGAGTCAGGGCCCATCTTGCAGGTGCCGACCTGGTGGTTCTCGGGCGCAGTTTCCTCGCGCGCAAGGCAACGGAAAAACTCGTCCGACGGCTGCTCACCGCCGCCCGGGCAGTTCTCACCGTACCCGGGGGTCGGGATCATGCCGTACTTCTCGCGCAAAATCTGCAATAATTACCATCGTTTTATGATACAGAAAATTCTCATCTTGCGATATACGATCAACATATCATATATCTAAAATAATAATTATTATTTAGTAGTACTAAGTACGAATAGTACGTACAAATATTAAAATAAATGCTTTAAATTTTTGATCTTAAATGTTAAAAATTAATTAGCTCGCAACTTACAGTAGTGTTGGCAAGTCGATAAGCAATTTTCGACGCATCTACTAAAACGTTCATCTCATGTTCATCGAAGAAGTAGTTGGGCTGCATGAGGGGCGGATCGGCTGGGTCCACCGAGTGAAGCGATACATAGCCCCTGCTACGCGGCTGCAGAGCTATCGCTGCAATCCTGTTATGAACGTCACTATCATGAATACTTACGCTTATTTATATAGACTAACGCCCAACCACAATCCTACTTTAAAATAAATGTAAATTTACTCTATGATGGTAAAACGTTCCAGTCTAAAAGAAGCTTACTCACTCTTCTCTCCCATGTTGTATGGTGACGAAAAAATTGACGTCGGCAAAGTATTCCTTTCCTTCGTTGTTCGTATTATGAAGATAAAAACAAAACTCTTTATCCCAGGGGTCAGCAACCTTCTTATCTAAAAGCCTATCTAAATTTTCGAACTTTCTAGGCGTGCCAAAATCATACTTATTATTATTTAAATTTGTGTTTCTATTCAAAATTAGATTACAAAACCAATAAATTTAAATAAAAATTTATTTCACTGTTTGCCATATACGCCTATGATTCTATCTATTTTATTATGTGGTAAAATAGTCTAGAAACAATAACAAAATTATTACTTATTACCATAACTAAAAATAATATATCCTTTACATATATATTCGTGCTTTTTAGTGGTCTATTACTGAAAAATACTAACGAAATTGTCCTGTGATCTTCAGAATCCTTTAAATCTCCAACTTTTCCATCACTGCAACTTGCGTAGTAGCCGTTGAAGAAATATTGAACATCGGGCTGCCGTCCCCCGGCTGGCGCATACTTCGAGTTCAACATACCTGTTAACTGCGATAATGATTAATTAGCTTGGCGCAACTCATAAATTATTTCACCCATTAAAACATTTGCAAAATAATGTAATTTATCCCGTTTAAGTGCTTTGGGTAAATTTTATGGACAGAAATATTTACTTATATAGTATAATAAAAGAGGAAATGGACTTCTGATGTTTACCTTGAAAATAGAAAATTTAAATATCTAGATTGGTGAATGGGAGACTGCTGAGTTTGACAAATCTTTTGGCGATGTAATTTCATGCACGTTGATGTCAGAAAATTTTGAAATCAACATGCCTTCTAGGATTAAAACATGAAGCAAATACTTCACTTTTGATCAATTAATTGTGATATAAGATTTTGCTTAGATATTTTTACACTAATGATTTATATTGTCTTTATATTTACCTGTTAACTTTTATATTTATTACCTGTGATAATCCCGTAGAAGACAACGGGCCTTCCCTCTTCAACATATATTCCATAGCCGTTGTCCAATCCAATAATGGTAAGTCAGGTTCCTTAGTTAGACTAAATTGTAACGAAACTCCAACATGGTTCTGTAGATTTTGTCCCACACCAGGAAGTTCATTGACCACTGGGATGTTAAATTTATCTAGAGTTTCTTTAGGTCCGATACCCGAGAGAAGCAATATTTTAGGTGAATTTAATGTACCAGCAGAGAGTATTACCTGAAATCGTATCAACAACTTGTTATAGTACTCCGTATAGTAAAATAAAGTTGTAATGAAATACCAGCCAAGAACTCAATGTCTTAATCATATCTCAATATTTACAAAGTTACTGTAAGAAAAGTTTAAACTTTGGTGCCTTAAGAAAAATGTATGGAATCTGAAGTGGCAATCAGGTTATATAAAAAATATGAATTTTATTTAAATAACAAACATTAAATCGTCAACACTAGATTTACAAACATATTTTCACGGTTTGTTTTTTCGAGTCTGTGGTAATTCAGCATATTATGTAGTACTTCGAATTCCTGTTCCAAGTACAGAGCAGTGTTGCCAGAAGCAATAAACATAGTTGAAAAATAATACACATATTATTCTACCAAACATTTTATCGAACGTTTTTCTTTTTCAAAATGAGGGAATCGGTAAATCTAATGTTGAACTAAAAACTTTGTTTATTACCTCTTCCTTGGCACGGATAAATTTCTTAACGCCATCCTTAATGTATTCTACGCCGGTGACTTTCTTAGTACTTGGATCTACTACAACTTTAGAAACCAGTGCATTCAGCACCACGTCTAGGTTCGCACGTTTTGCCGCTGGCCGCAGGTAGCCGCGGGCAGCACTGTATCTTGAACCACCGCTGTAATAAGTATTATACAGTTTTTATTCACTGTTTGACTGTTTACTAAAAAGTTTCACATTACAAATGCAGACACTGTTAAATAGTGGTTAAATATATATAGTGGTATTCTAAAGGGCTTATTTTTACATTTCATTATTACGAATATAGTGGCCTTGAGCTTTTTATAACAACAATACAATTTTCCTCATCAGAAAATAAATTGTTTATTATTGCATGTCTATAAAGTTAGTTGTCGTGTATGGTGTGAATTACTAAATATTGTGCTGAACTATCTAATCTGTAATCTGTAAAACAATTTTAAGTTTGTGTCTTTAAAATTAAATATTAGGTAAAAAATAGGGTAAAATTTACTCATTGAAGGTCTGAGCTATGGCGAATCCTGTGGAACTTTCACCGTTTAAGTCGCTAGTGGGCGGATATCCTAGCTGTATGGAAGCGGCGACTACGTCGTGAGCAAATTGTGGCACGTGGCGAAACTGCAATTAATTATATAAACAAATGTGAACTTATTTTTCTAAATACAAAAGCGCTATGTAATGTTTGTAGACAACGGATTTATGAAAGCGCTAAATAATGAGATGACCTCGACTTCTCCTAGACTCGATATGGTATACGTAAATTATTACATAGATATTAGAACTTTAATTTATCGTGAATATTGATTTTAAACTATTTATTTCAAATCAGATTTAAAGAAACACAAAAACAAATATATTAATTGATATTAATCAAACAAAAAATCCATAAACTTTTTAAATTCGTGTTTCTGGGTACATTTTTTAATCAAATACTTGTAATGAATATGCAAAGTGACGACGAAGTAAATATCACAGTAAATTACTGTAAATAATTCATTTTTAAAAGTAAAAAAAAAGATCGAAGAATTTTAATGAGTATAAAATTTTGTTCTGTTCGAAATTTTAAATAGAATCAATTGTTCCAATGTATAACAAGTCTCGCTGTGCAAATATTGTACATTCATATGTACAATATTATGTTACCACATAACGTGTTTATTCAGCTTAGAGTTAGCTAAAACTAGTAGAAACATTTTAAATATTTGACTGTTGTTCAAACAATTTGAAGGTCTTAAATGTAATAAAACTTTTAATATTCGAAAGACATTGATTAGAAAATGTATTAATCAAATTTAGGTACTTAAAATTTATATGTACGTTTCGTGGAATTTAGACCGTAAAAGGGTAGACCAGTTATTTACCTTCTGCACGGGCATAGGACCGCCAACATTATGATATTCCCTGGATACGCCTGATCCGATCTCTTTGTTGTCTTCACTTTTCAAAAAATAAGGGAAAATTTCATGCCAGGACCAGCCCGTCGCTCCGTTGACCGCCCACGCGTCGTAGTCGGCGGGGTGGCCCCGCATGTACATCATACCGTTGATCGTGGAAGATCCACCTGGCGGATCATAAAGAAGAGTTATCAACTGACGACTCTGGAACAAGTGGGGAAGGTGGGCACTTAAGTATGATTCTGAGAAAATTAAAGAAATACATTAAGGGTTGTTGTTAGATATCTATGAGCTTTTAATATATTCTTTAGTTAAATATACTTCTCATGACTTTTATTTAAACAATATTAATTAATGTTTGATTTATCGAAGCGAATGTTCTTAGTTTTAACGAAAACCAAAGAAAATCTTTCAGATCACTCTGATTCTAGCGTCATCAATTATCATTATGACTGCATTCGTTGCGCAGTGGTCTACCGCTTATCATGTAACACGGGTGTCAGGGGTTCGATTCCCGGCCACATCAGTAATGGAGTCTAAGTGATAGAAAGGTTTTTCAAATCCACCTGGCTATCTACCGCCCTCAATGGCAATCTGGCGCTATAACAGCTCTGCTGTGTTGTGTTAGGTTATATGTGTAAGTATCCGGTGCAAGCGCGCTTCACCACTATCTAGAGCCTCATTGACAGATAAGATCACATAAAAGTCAAGTGTTAATCCACTTCCGATAAAAAAGTCACTTTTCTATCAAATTATTTAATTACACAAAATTCTATAAAGTTAGTAGGGCAATGGATTGCGTATATCATCACGAAATCCCGTCCCTATTGTCGTTATGTATTATAAATAAATGATCACGGACGAGTCAAACTCACACCGCAAAGGGTTCTGTACCGTTAGCACGAGTAAAATCACATTTTTGTAAGTATTAATTCATCTTTCTTTATATTTAATTTTATTATTGTAGTAGCAAAAATAACGCTGAATTTGTGAAAACTGAAAATTTCAGTTCATGTTCGTTAAACTAATCCAATATTCCATTAACCGATAACTATTTAGAAACAGATATGATACAAGGGAAATAAAAACCAGAAACGGTAACCATATTCAGATTAATGTCACTATCAGTCATAAAGGAATAGAATCCTGTAACGCTTGTTTTCCTACACTTATGTACTTAATCTAACTATAATTATTATACTACAAGGAAGTCATGATTAATATAAAATAACAATGTCACGCTTTCATTACTGTTTATTTATCCTCAATCTATTCCTCACAAATATTTATGCAATTACATGTTAATTCATCGTTTTTCTTAAGAACAACAAGACGAACAAAATCAGCAGGTTCAATTTCTTTATCGGTTATGAGTTAACATTTGGCCTTGATTTCGTCTCATGTTACGGAACAATGAGACCGTAGATGGTGAATCGTGTTCGCTCAGAATATATCTGCCTCTCACATGTATGAATGCCGGAACACAATGGCATAGATTAACCTTGGGGGTGGAAGCTAACCATGCGAGTTCAATAATCCCTACCACCATCTGAAAGCTACTACTGCTGTGGCCCGGGAATTGATCCCGCACCTCCGGGCTACAAAGCAAGCGGGTACACCATGGTGCCATCGAGGTAGTAATGGTCATAAGTGGTGCACACGTTCGTAACAATTAACATGTAATGCTAATTAATAAATTGGATAGATGAGGTGTCAAGTCCCGCTACCCAAGTAATTTTCCGAGCTACAGCTCTCTTCAAATCAAAACACAAAAAAAATATTATATAAAATGTTTATAACTCGCCTTAAGCATTCTCACAACGAAAAAACCGTAAGGAACATTTGTAAAAGATTAATATAAATGTATAATAAATAAAAAAATAATGTGTAACAATAATTAGATTAAATTCTTGCCATATTTCTTTTAGTTCAAAAACCAACTATATTTAAAAATTAAAGTTTTGTGGTAAGGGGCGTTTACTATTGAAGGCATTTACACTTTAAATACTAGAGTTGTACACAGTTGGGGTCATGTACCCTAAATAGAGCACTTTGAGTTCATTACCATAAAGCTCTGATGAAAAAGTTGACGAGTTGATTGAAAAAAATAAGTATTTATAATAAAAAATATATATATTAAAAAATGAAAAGGGAAAGACTATTACCTAGCATTTTTCCTCGTGGCCAGTAACATTTCCCTCCCTGAGCCAGGCATGCCTTTTCCTGAGGTTCAGTGTAGTAGAGCCAGTCGGTCTCGTTGCGCCACCAGTAAGCGGTCACCCAAGCCGGAACTGACGATGATGTCGGTTCATCTCCACCAGCTTCCAAAAGCAGTACCTATAGTAAATATATATTTAGTCAAAACAGATGCAAACGAATGACTAACATAAATTGTCTTGGCTTAGTTTCCAAAATACGTAAAATGCACGTTTAATTCTTTTTTTTTTATTGATTATAAGTTAACGCTTATCCTCGAATGCTCCGGATTTTCAGTGACAAAGAGACAGCCGAAGATGATTTATGACGAGTTAGGCGGATTTGAAAAACCTTACCAACATTAACTCCACTGTCATTCGGGTACCTACGCTTTACAAGACGAGCGGCAAACTAATGCAGAAATTAAAGCCATTGTTTTGAAAAGTTAACAAACTTAAAATATAAGAGCTTTCTAAAAATAGATTCAAGAAGCTCACAATTCGATATAATTCTATAGAAATATCTATGTTAAAACTTGATTATTAATGACCACATTTTTTATCACATTAGGAATGACAAAGGTCTTCACCTTCATTTATTAAATAAAAAAAAGTATGCAATACTAAGGTAAAGTATAAAATACGTAGTATTCTATATTTTGTATTCTGTCTTTTGGATTCGACATGCCTTTAAAGAAGTAATTGAGATATAACATAAAATAACTTACTTCTTTCACAAAATTGTCTTCAATATTTCAGGTTTACAGAGTTCATATACAGAAAAAGCGGTTATAAACAGTGGATTAACAAAACTTTAATAAACAGAAGGCATAAATTAAAGAATATAAAGACTGAAAGAATCTTGTATCAGATAAAAAATGAAACAATCTGCGGAACTATGCAGTGTGGTGTTGGCTGACCGTGTCTTAAAAGATTAATGTTACGCCTCTTTAAAAAAGTAGTTGTGATGACATTCATCAGTTAACGAAGAAGACTGAGCACCATTTTTTTCTTTATTTCCCACGCTCACTGATTAAGCTAGTCGACAATATGAGATGAGATTCGTATAGAACTAGTCCTTGTATCAGTAGATTTCATTGCATATAGTTTGCAGGTTTTCATTCTAGTCTGCATTTTTAGTTTAGAAAAGCAACAAATAAATATAATTTTTCTCCCGGTAGTACAAGGGGTAACAGAAGATGAAAAATAAAAAATAGGTATGAGAAGAAAAGAGAGGAAATGAGACTAGCAAGGGAGAGCTAATAAAAATAATGTTTTAGAGCAAAAATACATTCAAAAAACATAAGATAAAATTATCAAAAGACTTAATATTCATAAGAAAGCCTTACATTCCATTGCGGATTTTCTGAGAGTCTTCCAGCGATAACGGAACCAGCTGTACCACCACCGATCACCACAAAATCGTAGGCATCATTCGGATTGTCCGTGTTTTCCAGTCGATTGCATGGGTCGGCAAGATCACAGCGGCCGTTTATAAAAGTCTCCAATATCGTCATGAAGAGCAGCACCGACTGACCTGCGCACGACTCCGCCATTGATGGGCCTATTTCTCGAATCGGACATGCGCAATTCTGAAATATTCATTAATGTAACTGGAATTGGTAAGAATTAATGTAATATATTAGAAACATTAGCACTTTATTACATTTGCTTGAAAACAAAAGGCGCAACTTTTAACTGGTGGAAAGCGGTACGCGGTTCTTTAATATAGATCGAAAAGGAGGAATCAAAAGATACCTGCTTTGTCTACAAATGTGAAAGTTATATAGGAAATCGGTGATCGCCTTTGGTACATTACGGGGGCACCCGTGATATCTTACAAATAAGTCCCAACCCACTGCACTACGCCTAGAAACGTTTCAAGGAGGGACATAACCCTTCCTCTGTGCTTTCTGTTCTCCTATAGCTTAGTGGGCGATGAGGGTCTCAAAAGACTCTCAAATCCCGTGAATCCAAAAATTAATTCGCATCATCATAAATATTCACTCATTGCTTCATTGCGCTTATCGACTATTTTAGTAAATTCATTAGCTATACCATTGAAACAGAATACACTAATGTTTGAGACGTTTGTTTGGCTTCAGAAATAGGAGCTGTCGTAATAAAAATATTTTTTGTTTTACAACAAGGTTTTGAGAATAATAATAACAGATCAGACTGAAATGTTAGCAACTTTCTAAATAACAAATGGTATCGGCTTAAGTTTGCTATATAATTTCTTGGCTTAATAAAGTAGAAAATACTCAAGTTTAAGTTACAAATTTTCCACTACGAAAATCGATATTATTACTAAGAAAGGTTATCATTTTACGTACTGCGAAAATAATACATCTTTAAAAAATTATTACGAATCGTCGTAACAAATGAAATGGAACATATGTAGTAATAAATAGGAAATAAAAATAACATCCAGATCTGAAATAAATACTTTATAGCCACAAATATATCCTCTATGTTACCGACACTTTATTACAGATTCTTTCTTAAAATTTTGACGGTTTCTTAAATTTAACATAAGACCTTCATTTACGCGATAAAAAATCGACCAAAAACTAAACGAAGGTTAATTACCTAAATAAAATTTAGCAGTCTACGTAATCTGATTCAACTAAGCTTAATACATTTTATTTAGTTATAACTTAAGCTAATTCACAATGTTAAAAAATAAAAATATATGACTATAATATAATATAGTACATTGTAGTTACAAGCAACGCAAAATATATTCAAAAATATTTCAAAGGAAATATAAGACACAGAAAGAAAACAATATTTCGGATTGTAACTAATTAAAAGCCTCATAGCATCAGGAATATTTTGTTATGTTAATAATCGTAACGTTGACGGCAATCGCTTACAAGTATGTAAACAAATATTTAAAGAAACTTGTGTGATATGTATATTTAAAGTACATTATACATGCGCAAATGGTCAATATTACCTAAATAATCATTGTAAAAATAATATTTTTATTATTATTTTTAAATGAGAATATAACTTCATAACATGCATACATTGTAAATTCACATTTATCACAAATAAGGGTACGTAAGTTAACCCAGAGCATACACGTAGGACTGGCTTGTTTTCTGAAGATGTTTATGCTATTAGACTTTTTGACGACCTTTACAGCTTCGTCGGCCACAGGGCTCGCGAATCCGATGACTTGCGAACTAGTCAAGTATGAAAGACTTACCCGGTTTAGTAGTTTAAAACATGTATGTTACTTTATTAAATTTTATTGCAACATATTTTTTTATTATATTCAAAATAATATCAGTCATACCTTCGAATAAACTTTACAGAAAAAATTTAAAAATTATGATAATTTTACTCCAGACAATGTAATTGTTTGAGTGACGATTAATAGATGAAAGGACTTAGTAATGACGGATAATTAAACAAATTTGCAAGTATGTTGTGAGCAATGTCATTGTTACATCACAAAAAGGAATAGTTTCCGCGTTTCTTGTAACTTTCAAAACATGTCTTTTAATTATTTAGTGCATATTTTTTATCAGAAATGTGGTCACAGTTGACCTCTATTTCACATAATACTTAGTAACAATGGGGCCATAGGTGGTAAAGCGTGTACACCAAGAATTCTCATATTATCAAATATATGATTGCTAGAACACAGCAAAGCTGTTATGGCAGTTAATTGACTTTGGCAGTGGTAGTTTAGTTTTGTAGCCAGGCGGGTTCGAAAATCGAATGCGTGTTACGGATTCGATTTTCGGGTTGATTTTCGGATTCGAGTTACAGGTAAGCGGTAAACCACCGCATGATAGAGGCATTCAAAATATATCCGTAATTTCATATTTTTTTTATAGTTATCGAATGGGAAATCTTCTAAAGATACTCTACCTTCCGGGGGGAAGTCAAGGTTATATGGGATTTTTACCCACGAAGGGCGCCCCCCGCCCGCGGGGGGG
>DWQX01005038.1:0-13804 GCA_018245475.1 Pharmacophagus antenor
CCCCTAGCCCGCACCGCCGCCTCCTTCTGCGACAGGACTTCTTCGCAGAAGGAGACCATCGCTCTCCAGGATGTGTCGCTATCGACCATGGCTTCCAACACAGTCAGTAGCGACAGATCAGCCCTTACGACCGCGACCAACTCAGCGCGGTGAGTTGACCACGCCGGACACTCCGCGAGAACGTGCCGCGAAGTGACCTCCGGGCTGCCACAGCGGAGGCACTCGGTGGAGGGTTCCTACCACGTTGCATAGGTATCTCTCGAAGCACCAGTGCCCCGAGAGAACCTGCGGTAGACGGAACGTCATAGCTCCGTGTACCCTGTCCAGCCAGTCCTTTAAGACCAAGCGAACTATGTTTGGCTATGTTTTCCTACAAAAAAAAAGTAAATTTTAACTGTAATTATGGCGACTTTGACCTAATGTTACAGTTATCATTATTTAAAAATCCTCAAGAGAATTATATTAACAATTTAATTAATAGATACCATAAATATAAACAAATTAAAAATAGGCCCTTTTCCCAGCGTTCTTGTTTTTTTTTTGTTATTAATTCTTAGGAGTACATTGTAAAATTTAATACTATCGTATTATTTATAATAATTAAAGGTTATTTAAGGTGCGATATACAGAAAAAATACGTATATAAAAATTCCAAGTGAAAAACAGAATAAAAAAATAACGAAGCATTAAAATTTAAATAATTTAAGCCAGAAATAAGCGCCATTTGAAAAAGCGGATGTGTATAAAAGTCCATTAAATAGACTCGCGTCATAAAAATGTTAAACGACCAACACCAGAGCAAGATGTAGCTTCAATAGCATGTTTATTGCTAGACAATATATCAATATAACGAGTATCGAGCGAGCTCCACTTAAATGTTCTCAAACTTAATTAGAGCCGGGTAAATTTAATGTAAGAAGCTTTAGGTTTAATTAATATCATAAAAATAAATAAGACCTAACTTATATTGTTTATATTACGTTAAAAAATAACCCTTTTAATTATTATGCAAATATTTTTTTTTTTAATAAAGTACCGTAAATCATTGCAGTTAGTACGTCACGCCATAACATTTTTTAAAGATCTTTCCCTTGCGGACTTGTGTGGCGTATGTGGAAACAATTTATTAATTCCTGATTCAGTAATTGACAATTTAACATATTTTTGATGTGGATTAGAATTTCATGTATATATTTTATCCTTAATTACTATAAAAAAACTTCTTCAAAGGAAACTTCAGCGTTGGGCGTATACGCCGCGCGTGGCAAGGAACGAATTAATACAAGAAATTAGTAACACGTGGTGAAATTCAAATAAATTTTATGTTCAGTAGCTAATCAATAATTAGATTTTCTCTTTCCACCATTTACAACATGAAACTAAGCATTACTTAAAATTTTATTTCACGCTTTTTTCAATATATATAGATAATGAATTATTTATTTCTGTTTACAAAATGTCGTTCTTATTCACCTCTCCAAATTCGAAATTATGTTCTCGGAATTTTAAACGAATTTATTAAAACAAGTAACTTTAAATCACTTCAAAACTCATATACGTTGAGTAATAATTGTAAAGTTGCACTGGACGCAAAGTTTGTAACCTATTAATTGTTAAATGTTAAAATCACATACTAGAAACAAAATATTTATCGAGTTTCACGAATAAATACTCGGTGAGAAATATAAAAATGTCAAAGCGGGTTTCTTTGCTATTGGTTGAAAAGATATAAAAACAGCTAGGAGCATTTGGAAGTCGCCCGAAAAATACTAACTGGCGACAAATTTATGAACCTGAAAACTAAACTGCCCTTAACTAAGGGGGTAACTTTTCATATTTTATGACTGGAGCGTAAGTAGTCTGGGATTTTTAAGCACTTTTCCTCTCCGTTCCGGTTTTTTATGTGACAGAGCTGGTGAAAATTCTTTCAATTCATTTATATTGCATGTGATGATCAAATCAATATTTAGTGTTCCCCAGTAATAACAATAAATTAAAGTACTTAATTTCAGATTAAATAATAAGTATATAGTTATTATTGTGCTAAGGTATTTAGAGAATGATTATCAGCATTTTAATATGACCATTACCAGTGGCGGTACTCGCGAGCCCCGGATACTCCTTTTGAGAAATATAGTACACCGCTACGAAGTCTGTATATGTCCATAAAGACAAAGAATGGAATAAACACGCCAATTTTTTATGTAGTTACGTATATAAGAATTTGAGCCTGCCGTGCAGGTACCCCACTGACCATCGTACATGTTTCCACTGTTAAAGATGCAATATATAATTTTTATTTAATATTTCCTCTCCAGTATATGTACTATTTTTGTATCCATCCTTAATGGATACAAAACACACCACAAACAACACACCTTCCAAAATGTTATGTCTCTAAGACCAGGTGTAGGCAGTGCGTTAATATATAGGCCCGATGGGACAATTAGTGAATGTCAGGACTATGAATTTTATAAGTATAGATTTATACGTACCGTCATGCACAAAAGGATAGATAGAGCTATTAATATCATCATAACTTAAAAATTTACGTGGTATAAAAAAATCATCCTGACTTTATTTTGTCACTATATGAAAGAAGATAACATTTTCTTATTTTTGCAAAATAACACGCATATGTAGTGCGAACACAGAGCCTTACGTATTTAGCTAAAAGTGATACCTCAACGTCAATTTACAATTAAGGTTTTTTATTTAATTAACAGAACAATTCTCATATCTATAACAGTTGCTACATTTATAAAAATTAAAACAAAATTTACGTCAAGGCATTTGATATTATGATCATGTATAACAAATTTTACATTGAGAATCTAGAGCACTAAAGAATAGGGATGAAAAAAAAAGAAGAAAATGATATCATTTATTTAACCGATTGAGTAAGATGACCGTCTGAGTTGAAATCTTATCTATTACTAAGTACTTTTTACTTTATCACTGTCCGAAACTCGGGCTTAGTACGCTAACAGAAACCTTATTGCCATGTTAAAGAAAATATGGTAATAAACAGAAAGTTAGTGATTATTCATTATTTTTTCTGGGTTTCGCATTCTTACGGCTACAACAAATCACTTGCTATCAGGCAGCTTTTGCCGTGACATGAACAAGTTATAAAACATTTATCTATAGTTTTTTATTTTTCGGTTATAGGCTAACCCGTGACCTCGATTTCACCCGATAGTGACAATAAGGCCGAATATGATGAGGCGTGTTCGCCCAGAAAACATTTGGCTATCTACTGCATGGCTCCCGGAAAACAGCATCGCTGTTATGACGACAGAGCGCCATTGAGAATGGTAGCTAGCCTGGCGGGTTTGAAGAAGCCTACCACCATCCAAACTCCACCACTCCTGAATCCAACCCGGGGCCTACCCAAACAAACGTAATTTCATTTATTTTAGTCTTAATAGAATATGTACGACAAAATAAAATACAGGCTGGTGTAAAATATACTTTATTGATATATATGTAGATAGATATAAAATCAACATTTATTCTATTTATGGTCCTTACACATATATCCCAAAAAATAAATACCGCTCTTTACATTTTTGTACACGAACACAGAATATGAGCACCATTGTGTGATAGAAGAGTCAACATGATTCCATATTGTTGTTGAAAACACTCCCACAAATATTTAGAACACGACCAAATAGCAGGAAAAATTAATATGAATGCAAATATATTTGTAAAAAATTGTGGTAGCTAGTACTAAAATTACTATTAACTGATCCAGCTTATCCTTTAGCTCATGCTAAATGAAATTTATGTATAAAAAAGGAAAAAAATATTTTTGAACATTTCCTGATACTACTTTTATCATTCTTAGGACAAAATTCATATTAAACGGTTTTAAACCAGTTATTTTCGGATTATTGGCATCCCATAGACACTTTCTCGTTTTTATCTATTTACTTCATTAATTCATTAATTATTTTTTATTCTTTATTTATCATTATGATTAAATGTTCAGCTAAGCAGGCTGATATGAACCTGTACTTTATATGTGGCAAGCAATAAATTTAAAGCTGCGTCACTATATTCAAAATCTGTATTTTAAACCGACGCATAGAATTTTTACACGTGCTTAAATTATATTACGATTTATGTTGTAATAAAATCATATCATAATATATAATTTAAAAAAGTCGTCGAAAAATATAAATATTCACATCTTACGTTGTAGATTATATAGTGTAAATTTGATTTAACAATTTATACATTTTAATTTGAATATAAAAATTTGACAAATTAACATTGCCCCAGGATATAAAGTTGCCTATTTAAAGATCCAGATGTTGCAGCCAATTATGTTTAAGAATGTCTTCGGATATAATATAAACAGATGCAGGATTCCTTCCCAGACACAAATTATCTGAGGAAGCACTAGATTATATTCACAAACAATTAGAAAAATTAAGTGTTTATTTACATTGATTTAAATCTAATTCTGATAAGCAGATCGTATCTATAACTTATAGCTGCCAATAATCAACTGTTAAAATTCATTTGTAGTCAGCAAATCATTTAAATATTACTAACATTCAAATTGTTTACTAATTATTGTATACAAATCGCCATAATAAATACATATCAATTGATGGTATGTATGTATGATTGTATGTATGTTCTTAGCACTAGAGCCTATATGATGTGGAGATGGTGCATGTTGATAGTATAAAGCGTGTTTGACTTATATATCCGTCAGTGGTAAAGGTTAAAACTATTAATAGATATGTATCTGCCAGCTGATTGTAAATAAAGTTAAACAATAAATTTTTCATTTGACTAGCACATACCGCAATATAACTTTATAACAATTGTCATTTATGAGTGAGATGTGAAAAATAATTGCAAATTATTAGGACACATTTAACCAGTTAAAAACGTGATAAAAATAAATAGGAAATACTATAACAAGCTTATGAAAATGAATGCTTGTGTAATCAAATATATGTGAGAAGTGGCAGTATAATCAAGGCGAAACACGGAACAATGATGTGAACTATAAAATAAATAAATCATAATTTGATACAATTACTTGAGACATTATTAGGGTTATTGAATGATATGAAAGATGTAGCGAATAAAATTAACTATTCTAATAGGACATAACGTATTGTCTATGATCATTATGCGCTTTGTTTAACACATTTGAAACTGGCTGATGATTCATCCATATATCTATATTATCATTGCATACACGGTGTGCAACCGGTTTCTAATGGGTTAAATAACTATAAAATGTAACTAGTATGTACTACTAAATGTAATAATTAAGATGGTTTAATCACATTCCGTTGTAAGCGGGCCCGCCGCCGCCTTCAGGCACCACCCAGTTGATGTTCTGCGACGGATCTTTAATATCGCACGTCTTACCTGCAATAATAAATACTATATATTTTTTAACAGCTACGGGCTAAGTTTTTTTATAGGTTGAATAGGCAAACGAGCAAGCAGTTCACTTGATGGAAAGTGAACGCTGTCGCCCGTAGACAGCCGCAATACTCGGGGAATCACAACTGTGTTGGCAACTTATAAGAAATGAGTGGGCTCTTTCCTTGAATGTGATAACTAGGCCTTAGATGGTGAACCGTAATCGCCCAGAATACATTAGACTCTTAATTTTATTTAAGCTTTAATTTTTATTGAGGGTGGTAACTAGCCAGGATTCGAAAAACTCTTCCAGTATAAACCAGATACAAACAGATGCAATGCTAACTAAGACCTAGTGATTAGTGGAGTCTGACTAGTAATTAGCATTTCATTATATAAATAACTGATATTAACAATAAAACTCTTACAGTGAATGCAGTTTTGTGCGTTGATCTGCAGTCGCTCTCCATCACCTGTTTCTAAGGGAACAAACTCGTATACACCTAGAAATAGAAAATGAACATTTTTGTAGATAAACACTCTCATTCATTTCGAGGTGGATATGCACCACCCCAATAAATTGATCGTTAATATAGTCGGCCATGTGCAGATTCCAAATCTACGCTTATCCAAGCGTCATCCGCGTAATATGTTAGTTAGTCTCGATGCAAGGGTCGGGTCCGAAAGAAAAAACACTCAAACTCTCAGCTCGATGCACAACACCAGATGCACCTCCACAAAACCAGTCACCGACACAGTTCAATCGTCGCCCGTCTCGCTCGCCGACGAGCGGGACGGAAACAAAACGCGCACACCGCGTACACTAGACACACCCACAAATACCCGGGCGCTTCTCGCCCCCGCGTATTGTCACAGGCCAACGATAGTCGCGGTTAAGGCCCGCGCCCCGACTACGATTATCGCGTATCTCGCCACTTGACAGTTAGGCTAAGCCAGCTTCTCTGACCAGAGTAATGTAGCGGGAGAGCCACGGATCACCGGATCTGTGAGCCAATTTCGATGAGGCTGTAATAGTCGTCAAAAAGACTAACAGCGCAAACTTCACAGAACCCAGCAGCCGCGGCAGTATAGATAAACAGATGATGCCAATTTCTAACGTGTGCATGTGGGAAGGGTTCTATCGCGTAATATACCGTACAGTAAGGAGCCGGGAGTATGTCTCCCTTGTCAAGGACGGAAGGTGCTGTACGGCGATTAGACCGCCAGAAACTTGGCGGAAACATTCTTCCCGGAGGACAACGCCGGGGAGGATGTTTGTAGTACTTCGGTTTAATATTTCATTTCACGTGATCTATGACTGTCGGTACATGGTAACGCAGTTATAACGGCAAATGTACATTGAGCATCAAGATCGACCTATCAGAGTCCACTACTCATACGAGGCCAGAATTAAACTCAAGGCCTCCGTGTTACAATGTGGTAAACCACTGCACCAGAGAGGTTAAGTTTTCGCTTTTCAATATTATTAAAAAGAAAATGATAATAATAATTACACTAGTAGTACTACTCTAACTGAACTGTAACTGAATTAATTCTACTAAATGATATTACGAATTTGTAAATTACCTGCTGGACAGAATCTTGCTTCAGGACCATCAAACTCACTGAGATTCCTTTTAACTGGGACAGTGTCATCTTTCAAAGTCAGGTGGGGTGGTTGATCTGCTTCGTGATTTGTTCCTGTTGAAATATATAAAAGATAATTAACACTAGGCTTACCGATGGTACATTATAACTACGAATCTTACTAAATTTTCTATTAGGTAATATTTGTTGCTCTTAAATTCCAATATTTTAACTGTCATAACGCATACACATAAAGTGCCCGCTCCCACATTAATTATTATAACAGCAATGCTGTTACGGCGGCAAATTGACAGTATGGCATCTGACATGCAACATGTCTACTAGAATATATAAAAAAATATTCACCAATGATAACATAAAATTTTCACTCACCTGTCAAAGCAACAGAGGAGAGCAGGTCGAATGTGACCACTCCGTCTGGTTTAGGATAATCAATCGGTTGGAAATTTTTAGCCGGCTTTAATTTCGCATAGTCGGCGCCTGCAAAATTTATAAAAGCATACAATTATCTTACTATCCTGATATTAAGACTAAGATTTTAAAGAGATTTTGGGGCGAAATAGAGGTAGTATCAGTGATTCATATTTGTTATCCACTTAAGCATGTTCGACGTGCATACACGTCAATTTAAATATATGTTGCAAAACAAGTGGAAATATGTACTCACGGCGTAAAATAAGAAAAGAACCCCATCGACATGTATATAAAAATTCTACATATTTCAAAAATTTACAACAGAATTCTTGACTCTCTATTTAGCGAGCACACTTGTCATTGTTTGTTTTGAATTCTACACTCTGTTATGTTTTAAAAGGAAATTCCACTGTTAACAGGTTAGAAAGCTCTTGGTATTCACTGACTGAGTGGTTCCGAGATATTATATACAAAGATATAGTTTTTCCTATAATATTGCACTTTAGCACGTCTCGAATACGTAACCTTTCCCACCACCTCTTTCTTTGAGCTACAGCTAATTTATTATAGTATTATTAGTAAGCAATGATATTGGAAAAACAAGCCTAACTTTTATATTACAAATTTAGCGTCTGCCATTTGTTCTATATATTTTATTACATTAATAGTTCTACAGACAATATTATATTGTATAACAACTTAAATATGTTATTTTTATCGTTTCATATATTGCGTTAATTAAATAAAACTTACCTCCGTGGCTTAAAGTCCAAGGTTCCTTCCCGCGTATCAAAGTAGAGAAGGCCGAATAAGCCACACCACCGTACAGTCCCAACTTGGTGTGGAATGACGGACGACAATTGCGTACTTGCTGCAAGAGAAAAGATAATAAATAAACACATAATACTACAGGTATTCAATTTTAATTCAATTCTTTTAAAATGTGCTAATGTTATAAGTAATCTACCATTGTATGTAAAAGCAGAGTATACCATTGCCTTCCTGTACTATACCCACTTCCATTCTCTCATACATTTTCTCTCTTCCTATACGAGTACAGTTTCTTCTACTCTTCTTTTACTCAGCAGACCAAAAGTTGGAAGTACCAAATCCGCAAGTTTGTTAGTTAACGAGACATGCAGACGATGTGAAATAAAAGAAAGATAAAAGCTTTTAATTATACTAATGACAAAATAATAATGCGAAAAAATCCAGACTTCCCATTCATACCAAACTAACGCTTGATATGATAACAAAAGATCAAAGTGCCAAACTAATTTGGATTAACTTCATAACCATTTCCTTTTATGATACGGAAAACGTCACTTAAATGTTTATAGTCGGGCATGCTCGCTACCAAGTGTCATTAACCCATTAGCTTCTGCGCTCAAGCTAATTCGACCATGTTACACAGTACAAACCACTCACATTCGATATAATTCTAGCAGCGAAGTATTTTACGCTGGTTTAGTTTATCATTAATTTTGTATTTTTTTTGTGCTAAGACACTTTTTTATCTAGAGGTTTTTTACATTAAAAAAATAGATTATTTTGGCCGTTTTTTTTTAAATATGGGTTGGGTGGGTTAAGGGTTAAGCGACGTTATTATAACGATAAATTGACTCTACGAGTTATATAGATATCCAGGCAACTGAAAAAAAAAATCTACTACTGTTTTAGGTACAATGCTCTATTACAGGTACCATATGTTGGTGGTCAATCATATATTCATAACATACGTGTTTTATTTGAAGAAGTACCACAAGAACCAACAATGAATAAAATATGTGAACCATGCACATAGGAGAAACAAATAATAATGCTTGCACAAAATTACAAATGTAAATGTACCTTCAACTCTTTATACACATATGAATCCTTCAATTTGTCTTCATAAAGCATTGGTATCACACCTTTGTCGTGTGTGGCTTCACCTGACAGAATTAGCTCCATCGCCGACTCGGCCGCGAGCATTCCTGTGTGAAAAAAAAACAATTATCTATAGCAAAAGTCGCACAATAATTGTTGTAAATTGATTTTAATGATGTCTTTAGGTAAAACAGTATGTGTAACTTATGTTGCCATTGGACAAACACTTGATCTTGATTTGTTAAGTAATAATAAGATTTGGCTATGAACACATATATGCGTTATCGCATAACCATTCGTTATAGTTGCAAAGCACTTAGCAAGAGTTCTGAGGTCATTTCACAGTTTATTTCATTTACAATTAATATACTTTGTGATGAAAGTTAAGTCTGCTCTTACGTACAAAGTACACAGCTCGTGAAAGTAGGTTTTATCGTAAGGAGTAAGCCAGTCCACGACGGTTAAAGTCAGGCAAATCAACGCTCAAAGATACAATCTGGGGTTTTAAAGCCTTTAATAAATAAACAATAACAAGCTTAGATATTCACTCACCACTTTTCATGGCGTTATGAGTGCCTTTAATGCGTGGTACGTTTAGAAAACCGGCCGTGTCTCCTGCCAAGCATCCGCCCGGGAACACTGGCACTGGCAGACATTGCCAACCGCCTTCCACTAAAGCACGAGCCCCATATGCAACTCTAGTACCACCTGCAATATTCATATAGTTATTATTAAAGAACAAATATACGTTATATTAAATATAACGTGTTATGTGTAATAATAAAAATCTTTAAGTGAAGAAGTCTAAATTCTACAGTAATAATACTAATGAAATACTACAAAAAACTATGTCATTCAATCTATTAAAATTCTAACCTAAAATCTATCGACTAAACTCTTTTATACTAATAATTAATTTAATATTGTAATCTGAGATTATGATGTTAAAATAGTTTATTGTTGTGATATCTTCTGATGTAATGAAATAATTATATGATAAATAATAATAGGTATCAAAATACTCAACAAATAGTATGTAATGTAATTAAAAATGAATAAGATTACAAACCTTCAAACATTGGCTTTACGTAAGGATGCAGTTTGAACCTTTGGAACTCCCTAAATGGACTTATGTAAGGGTTTACGTAGTCTAGGCCTACTACGAACCCTATGGCCACCAAAGGTGCTTCACCTTCCGGAACATTCAAGTGATATATGAATGATCCACCATAAGTGTTCTTATCTAATGGCCAGCCAATTGTGTGCTCTACAAGGCCAGGCTTATGATGCTGAAATAATAAAAGAAAAAATTTACAGAAACATGTATATTTGGAAATTATATTTTATTTCAATTACTTTTTCTTAACAAAGGCTCATCAAAACATTTCTGTTCTCCTATAACATTGTGATTTAATTTTCGAGAATATTACAATGACTTTGTATACATGTATGAATTTATTGACACTAATTTACCAGACCCATCATTTTCACAGACCAACGCTAGATAAAATGTTCCATATACTAATATGCATTTGACTTATTCATTTTTTTATACTGCCTCTAGCAACATTGCTGTATATAGTTTATTGCAAAAAAGGAAAAATAAGAATACAATAATGCACAAAATGACTACAGAATCGAAAAAAGAAATTAAAAAAAATATGTCGGTAAATCTAGTGTTAAACGTTGTGTCTGCAGTCGCTCTGTTTCTGGCGATGCAAGTTATAGCTATTGGGTCGTCACGAATGAAACTTGTAGTTTACAGTTTTGGCAAATTTGACAGTGCCTTAATATTTTTCTATGTTTTTTTTTTGTTAAGAAGCTACTCATATTGTCGATAAAAAAAAAATTATCATAAGTTCTAAAATATAGTATTATTTTTTTTTAATTGTTGATTTTATAATGGCTCAGTCGGAAATTCGTACTGTAATGAAATATGAGTTCTTACATGGAACTAGGGCGTCGCACACTTCGCGAAATATAAATAGTGTATTTGGTTCTATTGTAACTACGCAGCAAACAGTATCAAAATGGTTTGCCAAATTCCGGAGTGGTTACTTTGACATCACAAATGATCCACACGTTCGTCAAGAATAACGTACTAAAGGTCACTGTTTAGTCTGATCCATCTCAAAGTTCTTATGGATTATCATTGAAGCTCGGGGTAAGAAAACAGACAATATTAACTCAATTAGCTCAAATCGGGAGAGTGAAAAAGTTAGATTAGTGGGTTCTTCATGAACAGAACAAAAACCAGAAACAAAAGCGTTCGGAAGCTTGTTTGATGTTGCTTTCTTGTTACAAAATTGATCAATTTTTGTATCAAATAATCACTTGTTATGACAAATGGATTCAATATGACAATATCAACCGTTCAGAGCAGTGGTTAGACAAGAGCAAATCTCCAAAACATACTCCAAGGCGTTGTATTTATCAGAAGTTGATGGTCAGTGTTTGGTGGACTAGTGTAGATGTGATTCATTAAGAGTACATCCAACCAGGCTCTCCTATCACAGCAGAAATATACTGTAAGCAATATGATACTAGAAGTTAAAAAAAATAGCCTAGATTGGTCAACAGAACGACTCCTATCTTACTGCAAATGACCGTGGCAAAACTACAGGAATTGGAGTTGGAACTTCCTCATCATCCTCCATACTCACTAGATCTAGCTCCCACAGACTACCACTTCATTCGTGATTTGAATAACTACTTGATAGAAAAAAAATCTGATAATGCAATAAAACTGGCCTTCCAGGAAATTCATAGACTCTCGTCCACCAGGTTTTCATATCACCGGGGTGAACAACCTGCCTCTTAAATGGCAACAATATATTGAAAATTTCGGCGCATACTTTGATGAGTAACATAATTTATTGAGTTTATAAATTTTCAGCAAACTGCGTATTTTTCTACAAATTTCGTACTTGACGACCTAATATATTGCCCATCGCCATATCGCCTAGTATTTCACTATATGTCAGACAATCTAGTGTAAAAAAACAGTCGAAAATAAACATTTATAAAAAAATGACTTATTATCCAATAATAGTATCTTAATGGATTTGAACTCCAATTCATTAATTAGATAGATATGACAACGATTTTCCAAGTTTTGACAGATGAAGGGAGATATTACATGTAAATGAAAAGGTTCATAGATCAAGAAATCAGTCCAAGTAACAATAATAAACAATATTCTATATATCAATACTCAAATATTTCTATTAATCTGAAATGTAACCTACCTCGGGTTTAACTTCCCACAACTCCTTCAATCCAATACCATATGACTGCGGTTCACTTTTTTCTCTTAAATTATATTTATTTGATATCATTTTAGTCAAATGTCCGTGACATCCTAGAAGCAATAACAACTTTTATGTAAAGAACTAGTTAATTTGTCTCAATGTTATGGCTTCTGATAACATTTTTGCATGGCTGGCTAGCATCTTCAATGTCAATTTGCTGGTTTAACATTGCTGTTCTGGTATACATGTAAGAGCCTGAAATATCCTGAGTGAACACGCTTCACCATCATAAATTAGACACATATTCACTTAAGATCAGGTGAAATAGAGGTTAGTGTTAACCATTAAACAATTAAAAAAATCGATATAAATTATCATAACCTCTTTGTAGTATTTAGTTTATGCATTAAACACAAATTATTACTTAAATGATTTAAGTCAAATTATGAGTACCTTCAGTAAAAATAGTTATTTTGGAATGAAACTCCATGCCCCTTTCAAACATATCTTTAGGGCTACCATCTTTAGCTATACCGACATCGCCTGTGGCCACACCTTTCAGTGAACCGTCATCGCGATACAGCAGTTCTGCGCCCGCGCAGCCGGGCCAGACCTTTAAATCAATAAGGTTACAGTTATTTAATGTAAACTGTTAGAGCATAATAATACTTAAACAACAAAAAAAACACGGGAATGCAAAAAAAAAAATTTTTTTTAATCATTGGGATGAAGCAACTAATGTGTATAGGTAATAATCACTATTATATTGTGTCATCAGTGGCATGCCTGCAAGGCGAACCCGAATCACTTATATGGATTTAGATAAAAAAAAATATTAACCATTATCACTCTAGGAATTGTCCAGAGCAATTTGTAGCCAACTCCAGTAAACTTTTGTTTATTTTGAAGCTAATAAGAAAGACATTTTATGAAGTAGTGTTTTGTTAATAATAATGGTAACATTCTATTACTGTAACATTATTAACAGTGATAAGTAATTCTGGTAGTGATGCTGGCTGTTGGAGTAGAGCTCTGACTAAAGCTTGACAGTATTACTGCTGGTTGGAGTAATAAGGGTTAATACAAGAGATGATTTTCCAAGATCTAGTTTAAGCTACATTGCAAATATGAGTCATTAACTTTAGTGCACTATATTGCTTAAATAGGATACGTCGGGAATTCTGACTTGTGTGGGAGTACAGCCACTATGTGTAATCATTATTTAACACAAAATAAGTATAATATAAGTCTCTTATACACAT
>DWQX01005039.1:0-13804 GCA_018245475.1 Pharmacophagus antenor
TCACTTATTAACTATAATTTTTGCAAAAGTAAATATAGCTTGAGCAGAATTACGTTTTTAGGGTTCCATACCGAAACGGAACCCTAATACTGAGTGTCCGCCGTTCGTCTATGAAGGGGTCTATCTCTTGAACTGTAATAGGTATACACTTAAATTTTTCATAGATTATATATTTCCATTATTTATATTATAAAAATACTAAAAAAAAATACTTTACTTAAATCGGATCGGATGACAATGGCATTTTTTGATTTTTCGATACGAGAGAGGCTACTATGACTAGCTTTTACAGCTTTTTGCTTGCCTAGTCTACAAATTCTAATTATACTATTCAAAACCCTTCTAGATGTGAGCCCGTCTCACATTTGGCTATTTATTACATTTAAAGACATAAATTTCTGCATTATTTAAATGTGTACTTTTCAATACATAATAACGTATTATTCAAAAAATTGATATTGTGTAATATAACTTTTAGATTTAACGCATAAACCATTTTACTACTGTGTATAATTACAATGTTTTAAAGGTCACCTCTCTTAAAAAGAGATATTATACTATGCTACAATAAACTGATTTTTATTTTTACTCAATATTGTACTAAACAACATTACTATAAAAGTGTCGTACACAAGAATTTATTCATTAAAAAACTACTGATGATGATACTGATGACTAATTGAACTTCTTAAAACTATAATATTTGCACTTTATAAAGTATTACACAATAACTGATTCTTTAAATTATTAAAGTATCGTTTTTCATTTTAAAATTCACAGTTCACACAATGAAATTTGTTGAAAAAAATGTTCATAAATAGATAGTTTACCAGTTATTACAAGTGTATTTTTACTTCATGTGACTAATTTTTCAGGAAATTGATAAAGCTATCGCTATCTCTAAAAACTGCAACGTGTGCGATTATTATCACCGATAGATTAAATTATAAATAAGGGCAATCGATGAACTTTTAGGTTCTTACCAATATATAAAGTAAGGCATTGTCTGTTATTACATGATGTAACAAAACCATAGACTATTTTAAGAGGCATAGAGTTGCTACAAGAAAATTTAAATAATTTTATACATGGTACGTTCATCATTGGTTTGAATTTGAAAAATTTTATATATATATATATACACGCACACATACTAATATATCTAATAACTATAATAAAATATATAATAACTAAATTTACTTGTTAATACGACTAAACAATGTTCGGAAGAGAGTAGCCGCCATAACAAGTTGCCATATAATGATTTTTTGCTGTTTTGATGGGACTTTTATGACATAAATTCATTTTTGCGACAAAATTGAACAAATACATAACGTGATGAAACTAGGTAACTGAAATTAAAACATATATATATACATAGTACATAAGCATTATAAACTTAAATTTACTATTATTTTTAGTTGTTCATTATTATTTGCAAGTGTGTCCGAGAAAAAGAAGGTATAAGAGCAGCGAGTACTTGGAAAAAAACTGTCACCCCGGAAAAGAGTCGCCCGCATCCGAAAAAGTTCGACTTAGACGGGTTCGATTTGTGCGCTATCCGGCAAAAAATTCATACTTTTACGTTGTGCATAAAGAATTACCAACATTAGCTAAATTACAGGCAGCTCTGAGAGAAGACATCAATTTTCAGAGATGCATCATGACATTGCACAGGATATTAAATAGAATTGGTTTCAAGTACAAGCGATGTCAATCTAGACGCAAATTACTTATGGAGGGAGCGTCACGACATTACCGCATGGCATGAAAGATTTTTGGCTAAAATACGAATAAATCGCACTGTGGAAAAACGACCCGTTGTGTACTTAGATGAGATCTTTATACACAATACTTATCGTACAAAAAGTTGTTGGCAGAGTGAGGAGTCATCAGGGAGTTACTGGATAATCGCTCATGCGGGAACAAAAGATAGATTCATAAATGGTACATTTTTAATGTTCAAATTCCAAAGTCCTCAGATTACCACGATGACATGAACTCTGCAAATTTATTGAAATGGGTAACGAAAAACTAATACTGAAAGGTCGCTTGTGGTAATGGACAACGCTCTTTACCATTGCACTCAATTAAACAAACTCCCATCAATGTCAAATATAAAAAGTAGTATGCAGGAGTGGCTCCGGCAGAGAGGTATATATTTTGAAGACACCTAGAGAAACACTGTGCTGAGCTAATCAAACAAAATAAAAGTCCACCGACATTTGCAGTGGATGAATTATTAACAGCTCAGAGACACGAAGTATTAAGGTTGCCGCCTTACATTGCGACCTCGACCCGATTGAGAAAATCTGGGGTCCTGTAAAAAGAAAGGTGGCGAATAAGAACGTGGCACAAGACCAAAAAGAAATTGTAAAATTTACTGAAGAGGCCTTTGAGTCTATTACGACGGAAGATTTTTGACAGCTCAGTGTACACATGTCGACCATTTAGAGGAGGAATATTTAAAAAATGACGGCCTTATAGATAAAGAGATAGACCGAATAATTATATATACGGCTAGTGATGCTGAAACAGAATCTGATTCTGTTTTCATCCACTCTTCAGACAGTGATGTTCCTATGGCCGCTGATCACAATTATTCAATATAACTCTGAATAAAAAATTGTAATGCTTTTCTTTACCCTATTTCCTCATCTTTTCACTATAAGTAGCTTGAACACCGCTTATATAAGTAAATAAAAATACACTTTTTACATGACAGAAATATAGTAAATATATGTAAATGGGCATTTTTATCAAAATGTCTACCAACTCATTCATGGGATGACCCATGCAATAAGTCTAAATAACTAAGATTATTATGACTCTGTAAGTGTCGTATTATTATTATTAGTTTCAAGTGACTATAGTTTCCCTTTTTACTATGTTGTTAGGTGAGAAACTTAAAACAAAGAAATAAAATTAAACTCCGAAATGTGGCGTCCTATGTTTCCCAGTACTGTCCCCTGTTTTTGGTTACGGTCATGACCAAAAGTCGTCGCCTTTTATTACTTTGTTTTAAGTTTCTCACTTAACAACATAGTAAAAAGAAATCTTTAGTCACTTGAAACTATTTAATAATAATACGACACTTGCAGAGTAATAATAACGTTAGTTATTTGGATTTATTGCATGGATCATCCCATGAGTGGGTTAGTCAACATTTTGATAGAAATGCCCAAATATACTTTTGACTTATCAGAAATATACATGTTACACTAATCTGAACTATTGTTATAGTAAGGGCTTCAGTCATGAAATTACAGTTTATCTAAAATGTATTTATTTCTTAATACAATTTAAGAGTTTATATTGTTTCATCGAAATATGCAGGAAATAGTATTATTTGATAAATTAAATATGCTAAATGTAAAATAGGTAATTTTTTACTCATAAATGGAAACATTATGTCACACGAATACAGCGCCGCGTCTGGGGGACTTTCATGAAAATAATTATAGTATGTGTACTTTTTTTGTCTATGCCTCGGTATTTTCTTTACATTCACCAATATAAACGTTGATTATCTCGTGTAAAATTTATTATTGATTTGGCGAAGCGTGTAGTCCTGTCCATAAATAAATAATTTTAAACTAAAATGAGTAATTACATCGCAATGGACTGCGAGATGGTCGGAAGTGGTAATCGTAGTTTATTAGCGCGGATCTCGCTAGTGGATTCTTATGGTAATTGCGTATACGATAAATACGTACGCCCAACACAACCTGTAACCGATTATCGTACATTTGTAAGTGGTATAAAGAAAAATCACTTGGCTTCGGGTGACCAATTTTATAAAGTCCAGAAAGAAGTAATCGATTTGATAAACGGCAAAATTTTAGTAGGTCATTCATTGCATTTTGACCTCGGGGCTTTAAATATTACTCATCCAGAGAGGAACGTAAGAGACATAGCTAAGTACGAGCCATTTAAAAGAGTGAGTATTTTATTTTGTTTAAGCTTAGACTTCTGTTTTTTATCGGTTATGTAACCTACCTTGATTTAATTTATGTTAAGTAACAATCTACGTCTACGTGGTTGAACGTTTTTACCCAGCATACTTTTGGCTTTTACATTCGAGTGCCAAAACACAGCAATATGTTATGGCGGCAGATTGACTTTTAGGGTGATGGCTCTAAGCGGGTTCGAAAAACCTTACTAATATCCAGACTCCACTACTCAAATGTCCCAGTATTTGTATGACATTTGATTAGCCATCACCACTCTGATGCCGCCGCTCCGGCAACAGATTAACTCTGATATCGCGGGAGCGGTGATATATACAATAGGTATAAATTTTACCTGCTCTGAAGACGAAGAGGTCCCAATGTTATTTATTATACCATTTTTTATTTATTAATAATGTTATATAATTATGTACATTTGTTAAAATAACAAAATTTGCTTATTACCTTACCGAAAAGTATTTTTTTGAATTTTCTAAAAATATAGTGTTTTTTCTAATATTTTGGCATTGTAATTCAATGGAGTTTCTTAAATTATATATGAAAAAATCACTGCAGTGGTTAGGGTTAACATTAGTTGTTAGTTTCATTTTGTTTTAAAGCTTTAGCGTTACAACGACTAAAAAAGTAGAATCAGATTTTTTTAAAAATTATTTCTGTTGTGATTCTTTTTAATTTGAAGTGTCATAGCGAAGAAATAAATTGAAAAAAATTAAGTAATTGAAATATGAAACGAATTTTATTACAGTTCAATAATGGAAATACGCCGTCGCTCCAACTTCTAGCTCAGCGAATTCTTTATCAGTCTATTCACGACGGGGAACATGATTCAGTGGTAGACGCAAAGGTGGCTATGAAAGTATATCAAACTGTGCGCTACAATTGGCCTTAGATCATCAATCCAATATACATTTAAAAAATAATCCATTTGTATTGATTTGTAAGTTTCATAATAAAGGATAAAAAGACTTGATTTTTTATTATTCTAATGATACAATTAAATTTCCTTAATTAACTGCAAAAGTAGGCAGGAGAGGTAACTGCCTTTTTTTTGTAGTAAAAAAAAAAGGTGGACAGTTGTAATAGGTCGGCTTTAATAAGAAATTAATTATTATTAGGCATATAAAAAATACTTCCTAGTCTTCTTAATACTTCTTGTTGCACAGTATGCAGGTATATATTAATACTAGTATATAACGAAGTGCAGGATATTTAAATTTGATACAAGAAAAGCCGGCACCCATTGTTAAAACTTAATTTTTTGTTTTTCATTGAGTACATACTTTGCAGCGAATCAAATGCACCAAAACGAAAGTTACTATCAACGAATCTACTGATCCCGATTAAATTTATGACGTTCTATTTTAATCAAACATGACATGGCTTCTTGAGAATAATAATTTGTATGAAATATTTCAGTCTCGACGCTTAACTTTTTCTGAATACTGTTTCATGGGCTAATTAAAACTATAAGATAAGAAAAGATGGTAAAAATATACTGTACTTTATAATAATCTTTAGTATCTCCACATAACTTTTTATACAACTAAAACCACCATCGCAGGGACATGACATACTCGTGTTATAAATTTAACTTTTGTATCTTCCGTCAGTATCATCTCGTTTAGAAGTTTTTTTTTTTATCTACGCAAACAAAACACTATTATATAATATTAATCTATATTCGAATGAATTTACTTGTTGTTAGTCCTATTGACGACTTACAGCTTCATCCGCTAAATAAGTAATCATGGAGTTTTATTATTTTGGCTTGACAGGTCACAGGGCTTACGAATCTGATAATTTATGAGCTTTCAGTGAATAAAAAATCATTCTTCATATTTATAGCGTAATCGTCTGGCTCAAGGGTGAACAACCTTTTTTATCAAAGGGCTTACCCAAGTTTTAAAATCTTTTGGCGGGCAAAAATCATATTTCTTATGAGTATTTAAAACTGAAAAAATATAAAGAAATTTCTTTTTACTACTTCGAGCAACTTGCAAGCATGGACACTTCTCAATCATATTGCATTTTGGAACAAGTCGCATTCATTTAGTTAGAAGTAAATATAAAATAAAAAAGACTGGAGAATATGTTATGTAAAAAATTCTTAAGCGGGCCGTGTAAAATTTTTAAGCGTCTCCTGCGGTTCGAGGTCCGCGTGTCGCTCACCTCTGTTCTGGACAAATACCATATGGTTTTATTGATAAACTCCGTTCTGATATCGTTATATAATTTTGGTAACAAAGAATTTTTTGTTTGGTGTCGAAAGTGACTGTTTATTCCTCTTGACTTTAAATTATTTGGATATGATTGGTAGAAATAATTTTTTATTTTTCATTTATAATTGTTAAAATATTATTTCAGTTTAATAAATATTGTCTCTCGTGTTAAGGATGCTAACCCTTAGCACTATGTAGGCGTCCCTGTAGAGTCATCAGTCATTTGTCCCACAATATTCTAGACTCTTCTGTGAATTAACATATTTTTATCATTACTCATAAGATGACACAATGTCTTTGGCGTTGACTATTGGTTATCAGTAGATAATTCGAGTTCAGTCTCTATTGTAATGAATGTACATTTTTTTTTACTTTTCATAGCGAGCAACAGTATTAAATTTTGTAGAGTTCTAAGAGTTAACTCAGTAAAATTAATATCTTCATTAATACGTCAAGTGCCCACGCAATTTTAAAAGGAAATCCTGTTCAGGCCAAGTGCGCTCATATCTTAACATAGCAAAGCAAACCGGATCACTAATGGTATACGAAAATTAAGTCTACCAAAAATAAATTTTAAATGAAATCTTCAACTTTATTGTCGTGGCGGAACGAAAAGTTTTTCAGTCACTGGTGACTGACGCGGCGCTCGACGTGTTAAGTATAAAACTATCAAATGATAGAAAAATAGCACTATGTCTACTGGAAAACTTATTGTGAGTCGATAGAAAAATATATCAAACATTTATTCTTTGTGGGTGTGATAGAACAGATTTTTAATTTAAGGGAATTTACAATATCAAAAGTACTTATAATTTTAATGGTGAAATAAAAAAACTAAATATTTTTTTTTAGAATTTATTAAAATAACCGTTATAGGCTGGTAATAATACACGAAATAATTATTCTCAAAGAACATTTCCGATAGTATAATAAAAATTATAAATACCTGAATCACTCCTCAGTGGCTCTGGTATACAGAAATTAATGATCTCCCTAGGGATAAGACAGTGGAGGTAGCTACAATTTACACATTTTATTGCTAAGGTGAGATAATGACAAGTTTATATCTAGCTTAAAGTATACATGCATTTTTATTAACCAAATAATTTGGAGTTTTAGTGTAAAGTTTCTTATTAATACCCGCGACTATACTAGGTCACCTCGAAACCGTTGCTGGCTGCAGTGTCCTGTTGGCGCTTTCTCGCTTACTCTGGTCTTCTATTTCATAGTTGCCTTAATTTCAAATGTACCTCATTGTAGAGTGCTGCTCCTGAAGATCTCTACTTGACTCTTCTGTGGTTTGCCAACTGAAAAGTCCATCGAGAAGCTAGAAACTAGCATGTGTAACAGTTGTTTATGAATTTCACATGCGACAATGAAATTGGTCTCTTCTCTTAATTTAACATTCAAAAAATATAAAAATTTCGCCGAAACACTCATTGTCACATGTGGAACTCAAGGATAACATTAAGGATTCAGGGTATTGGTAGTTTGAGAATATAGCGACAAGTTTAAAAGTTATCTGATTAAACAGCATTGTTATTGTTTTATCCAAACAAGCGTAGTATAACTAAACCTGTTGCTACATAATGCAATCATTGGGTACCTGGAAATACACAGATGATGTGTAAACAGCATCCAATACAGTGATAGGAACATATTACATACGTTCCATCACATCCCGTTACATGGCATTCGTGATAGCAATATACAGATAAAGCGGTTGATTAAAGTATCACAGTAATCCCTGTATGTTGAATATTGTCTATCTTTAAATACAAATTTAAAACATAATTTATTCAATTAGACCTTAACAGACACTTCCGAATGGTCAAATGATTCTAATGTTGATCCCAAAAATGTCATTAACTCACTATGTCATTATGAATGTCTCCTGTTATCACGTTATCGTCCTATGTCCCTACACCGGTACAGGTCCTAACAAATACCTGGCATCTCTTTATCCGGAAGAAGCTCGACTGGCAACTCGAAATTTTGTCGTAGCAAAACAATACAATATTCGAAATACCTCGGAAACGACGCCGGGGCGCACCGCACGTCTCGTTACGTCGACAGTTCCATCAACGCAATCGCATTCCATGCATCGAATGTGACAGCGTAGCGGATATAACAAACAAATACATTCCAACGGGCAAACTGCCCCCGGGGCAGCTGTTCAAAATACCATTTAAAATACCTGCCAAGTCCGTCGGCGAGACGACAACTACCGAATCAATTGTAATGGGCTCAACATAACTCCCCATACGGGTGGCATATACCGAAGTTTTATTTTGGTATGTTACTATCAGCTGTAAAACAACAGTGTTCACTTTATTACTCATATATTTTTCTTTTGTTTTATATAGATTTTTTTTCTTGGGGGACAATGAATGTAAAATTTGTATAAATTTGTCGTTAGAATAAAAATGCCATATGTACCTTTGGATGAGCTGAAATAAGGAAAGGGAGAATGAACATAATGCTCTTGCTGATGATAAGTCTGTTGATTCTGTTGATTGATTGTTCTATAAAACGGTGAAAGTTGTATATGTTATACTTACCGGTTTCAGGCGCTTATGTGATACCTCAGTCCGTTAGTGACGATCGCGATCGCGGGAGCGACGGCGCGATCTCTCGTGGGGGGAACCTGACATTAAACGCAATAACTGAATTTTGACTTTGGTAAGGATGTTTCAAAAATTAAATAAGTTTAAAAGTCAATGAAAAGTTGTTTTAGAGCCAATATCTTATTTTTCTTTCTGTTCACGCTGTAACCTAAAGGACAGCCATTGCAAGAAATGACACATACTTTACTGTTATTTTGTTGTACCAATGGTACTGCCTTATAATCACGGATGTGTAATTTTGAGCTAGACTTGAATGAAACGTGTGAAGTTAAAATGTAGTAAACAAGTTATATAAAACTACAGTAAGTTATTTTTATATGTTAAATAAATTAGTTTAATTATAGAAATAAACTATATTCAACATGTTAACACAAAAACCTCACGTCTTTCTTTCCGGTGCTTCCGTTCGCGGTCGCGTTCGCGATCTCGCTCGCGTTCTCTCTCCTTGTCCCTCTCACGCTCTCTGTCCCGCTCTCGTTCTTCGTGTCTACTGTTCTTCTCATCCCGATTTGATCTATGTAGCAAATTTATCCATTGTTGACATATGAAATTATTTCCAAAATCTCTCATAATTTTTAACATGTTACAAATACACAGCACAACATTAAATATCAACGTAATAATACACTTATTACCAAACTATAGGAATTTAATGACATATTACTTTTTAAGAAATATTTTAATTAATTTGTCCATGAATATTTGTTGTAAAAATCCTTAATAAGTATTAATTTACATAAACAGCTAACTTTTTTGAACTTGCCTGGCTAGATTGAAAGTGGTCCCTAATTTATAAAATCTACCGCCATAACAGCATTATCCATTGTCAAACATATAAAAGTCGTAACTAGTTTAGGTAAGCCATTTATCACTTACGCACTCATTTTCATTGAATCAATGGAGTTCAACTGTGAGCCCAATGATAAAAAAACAAATTACAATACACCTCTTACCTATGTCTGTCCTTTTCTCGATCGTTACGATCACGTTCTACGCGTTCTCTATCCCTTTCCCCCCTGTCCCTATCAGGGCGATCCCGCTCTCGTTCCCTATCCCGTTCCATTCTTTCCCTATCTCTTCTGTCAGATCCCAATCCCCCACCTCGTGCATTACGCTCTCTTTCTCTATCCTCTCGGCGTCTCTTCTCTTTTTCGTGTTGTTCCTTTTCACGGGCTTCGCTCATCTCTTCATAAGCTTGACGAAGCTTAAAATACCTTAATATAAAGTAATACATTTATATCTTAAGTCTTTTTTCACTTTAAGTGGAGCATTAAATAGTGAGTGTGATGCATTAAATAGACATGGTCATTTTTCATCTGCTTTCGTCATCTTTTAAATCATGCCAATTATCAATATCTTGTTCTGTGTCCAAAAGAGTGGATATGAACTTCCAGTAATGAAGAGAAGTGACTACAAGATTTTTCTTTAATTTATAGTTATAGATAGAATAAATATTTAAAACTATAAGGTATAAGAATCTTGCGACCGAATACACAAATTAATCATCAAGTACACATCACTCTCTAGTTATTCATTACTATGAAATATTAACAAAATTACAATATGTAAAGAAAACTTAGGCGTATTATATAGCAACATTTATGAAACAGATATTCTGAAAAAACATTAGAACATATATCATACCCTACGTGTTGTTTTCCAGACAGATGATCGTCAATTCTTTGCTGAGCATCTCCTACAATTAAGAAAGCGCCACATACGGGACATACTTCCATCTGCTTCTCTTGTGCTGCTGCCAACTCCGCAGTCATAGACCAATGACTAAAATTAACACGAAAAATATTTGTTAATCTATAACATATAAAGTGAGAATCAAATATGTTTTACACATGTTTGTTAGACAAAATCGCATCCAGTGTAGCATTGAAAAATTACTAAGTGAGAGGTTGACGATTAATGCTTCTATCAATTAAACTTTAACAAACAAATGACGCTATATAAACGGCATTATATAAAGTAAAGAAAAACGAATGACTGTTCACAGGCAGTATATCATTTCATTGAATGCTAGTTTCTTTCGACATCATTGGTGCACACAAATATCAGAGCTAATTGATAGTTATTTTCTCAAACTTTTTAATAATTTTTAATAATATTTAGCAATATTTAATAATATTTAATATTTTAATAATTGATAGTTGTTTTTCCGAATATTAAACTATTACATTTCTTAAAAATCTGTGGTTAAATTTATCACCATGCCAAACATACAATCGTTCGTTACGGGTTAAGTTAACAATAAACCTAAGATATAAATTTATCCTTTTGCACTCTGTTGTCCCCTCTCGTGGGACATCGTAATTCTAGCCTATTACTCCAATGTCTCCTCTGAGGGGACATTAAAATTTATTAGTGATTACGGGGAATTGAGTTATTTCTGCGCAACTGTTTGAGACGTGCATGTTTCCTTGAAGTTTTCTCTTGAAAAGGCACAAGACGTCAATTCAAAATATAGTAAAATTACTAAGATGTATAAAAGAAATGTCAGCGAGTTTTGTGTTGGAAGAGAACGTGAGAGTTGCGAATGCGTTCATCCACATCTCTGGAAAAGAGACTACATAACAAACAACAATATTCCTGATGAGGGACAAAAAAAGGGATTGCATTGTCTGTTCCGACAGGTAAACAGCTGGAGGCAGATGTCAAACAACTTATTATTGTCAAACTTGCGTAAATCAGCCTGCAATGCATATCGGGGAGTGTTTTAAGCTCTATCATACTGTACAAAATTATAAAAAAAAAATATAGATTTTTTTGCAAATATATATTTCTGCTAGATGCTGCTGCTGCTGGATTCGGTGAAGTTTGCGCTGTTAGTCTTATTGACGACTATTACATCTTCATCGAAACTGGATCGCGAATCCAGTGATCCGCGAGCTATCATATATATTTCTCGATGTCAACCAATTCATATATGTCCAATATCATTAGAAACCATTACTTAGTTCCAAAGCTCTACTAAATAATACGATGGTCTGTAAATGCACGTTTCTGCCTCAAAGGACTGCGGAGTAGCTGGTAGTCAACATCCAGAATGGTCTGGAGTGCAAAGGGTTAATAAAACATGTATAATATATAACCTAAGTTTCTCAGAATGAGGAAAAAGCAAATAATTTGGAGTGCTAACCAGTTATTATTATTATTTATGTTAACAATTAGTACTAAGAATAAAGTACAGTTGTAGACATACAAAATTCACAAATATTACGTTTTTGATATCATTCCTTTTCCTTAGGTTGTTGAAAACATAATTTATGTCATTTATTTAACTAAATGTCTGGAATCCAGAGAAACCTCATTTGTGTCATATGATAAATGGCTTCACATCTAAGAATAGAATAACAGAACAAAATTTGATTTCTTATTTTAAGCATATTGTACCTGCTACAACTACTAAGAGGTACTAAAAAAAAGGTTGAAATAAAATTTTAATAAAATTCATACATTATGTGACAAAACTAACCTGTTCTCTTGTTGTTTGACAAGTTGTTCTTTTTCTTCCTTTAAACGATCACAAAGTTTCATCAGGCCCTGTGCCTGCTCTACGTCACCACGGGTGCCTGCTTCTTCAGCTTCCTGTACCAAGGCTGTAATTTTCTCAGACAGAAGTTTAACCTTAAACAAATTACATGGTACTTTAAGTCTTCATTATTAGCAAAATTTAACAATTCTAGAAAGGCTTTCTTTAACTTAGTTATGCTAGAAGCTAGGAGGCATGAGTGAAATCATTACACACATAAAAAAAAATTGTTACTGTTATATTTTTAATTCAAAAGTATGACATGAAAAGTTAATTTTTGGTCACCTACTTGCTCTTGATTTTTTTCAGTTTGGGCCTGAGTCATTGGCGGACCTTCTGGTTTAGAGTTCATAAGTTCCAATCTTTGTTTACCTTTCTGTATTTTCCCTGTAAAAATAAAATAAAAAAATGGTTATTTTATTTGATATTGTTTTCATGACTTTTGCTTTAGTTATTGCTTTAAAATGAAAGGCATAAAGAGTAAACAGTTGTTAAAAATAAAAACAGCTTTTAAATGTATTAAAAAAAATTAACTCTTTGTTAAAATTAATGAGTAGCTTACGTTCTACTTCACTGATCATGTGCCTGCAGAAACGCAAAAATTCTTCAACATATTGAGCCTTTTTATATGAAGTATCAGCTTTCTCGAACAATTCTTTAACTTCATCATCATGGACTTTTGGACAAGCACCGAGGTCAGCCCGTGTATTCACAAACAAATCGTGGGGACAAAATTTAACCATGAAATATTTGCAGTACTGTAAAGTAAAATTTTTGTGTTGAAATGAAAGCAAAATTTAAATAATTTGATTTTAATAGAATTAAGTACACTAATTAATGTACAATAACAGTCACAACAACTGCATTGTGCTAATTTAATATAATTTCTAGGTATTGATGAGTCTGTGCATAGATTCTGGGTCAATGAATCGAAAAGAGCTGTAAAAGTCAGACAATAGATTAATAATAATATTGAATGATAAAGTACAGTCCAGTGATTAAAAAGTTCTATTTCCTATAATTTTTCTATTATTTGTTTTTATTTAGCATGAATTTTCAGTTACGGCGATAGAAACTATTTGTATAAGTGTAAAAAAGACATTTTATAATCAATTTCTTTTTTAAAATATCAAAATAAATATAGACACTGCTCATCAGAACAGACAATAGGTACTCTTTTCCAACCACTGGCATGTTCTTAAGTTCTTTAGCTTATAAGTGATCAACAACAATTTTGGGTGATTTTAATTTTATGTTCTATTTGATCGACTTCCGGACTATAAGTAAAAAAACTTAATAATCTCTTATTTCAAAGATAACATCAATCAACCAAATCCTTTAAAAATAAAATTGTTGTAGTATTTAATCTAATCAACTTAACAAAAAAGTTATAACTAGTAAATTTAGATTCGATAGTATATACACTGCCGGCTAAAAGTAATAATA
>DWQX01005040.1:0-13798 GCA_018245475.1 Pharmacophagus antenor
TTTCTGTTTATTACTGACGATGTATTTGTATATCTAGATTAAAACGTACTGCCTTTGTGACGCAGTGGTTTACTCGCTTGCCTTGTAACGCGGAGGTCCCAGGTTTGATTCCAGGGCCATAAAGGTAGCGGTGTCTGGATGGTAGTAGGTTTTTTGAACCCACGCGGCCAGCTACCACCCTTGATGTCAATCTGCTATCCTAACAGCATTGCTGTGTTCCTGCAATTATACATATGAGAGCTAGAAGTATTCTGGGTGAACATACTTCACCGTATACGGCCTCATTGTCACTAAACATCAGGTGAAATCTTAGTTAGCAAAAAATTGACGAAATACCGGGATTTAGTCATAGAACTTAGACGCCAGTGGCGGGCAGATACCGTTTCATATTATTCCCATAGTAATTTCCACAACAGTTACAGTTTCTAAAACTCTTAGCAACAACCTGAAATTTTTGCAGATCCCTACTAATATTATTAATCTCCTCCAAAAAGCTATATTTCTTAATACATGCCGCATCACCAGCAAGTTTTTAACACTATATCTCAAGAAAACACAGGCGGCCAATAGCAACAATTGCTCTTTAGCACGCTTCGCTATGGCCCGCGTGTTATCCTAGTATTTTTTTTTTCATTACATTTAGTAGTGGGAGGGTATCCTATGCAAAATTTCCCCATGGAAAAAAGTACAAAAAAAAGGTATGACCTACCATTTAAATGAGCTACCTGCTATTTAAATGAGATTTTTCGACTTTATGTCATCATTTATAACGTCTCCATTATAACGTTTTTTTTATAGATCGGCCTCCACTTATGGGTTTTCACCGTTTTATTGAGCAGTACTCCTGATGACCACGCAAGGCCCAGCAAATCCTAATAGTAGTCACTGTTATGTTTGTGCTGTACATCGTGTTGTGTAATATTTATATTATTATTATATAGTTTTCTTTTAACAATAAGGTACCTAATTTCAGAGCAAGAATATGCACAACGTATTTTCCTTTGTTATTAACGAGAATTAACGTGTGGCAAATATAAATAAACCCATCGATTACTAATAAATTAATTGTAGTCAGTCAGATCGAAGATAAATTAAAGTAATAATTCGTTTATAATACAATTTTACGTGATAAAGCCCTGCAGCGGGTTTAACTAATCATCAGGGATCAGCCCAAACAGGATGATACCATGACTTTGCCTTATCATAGTAAAAACAAAATTAAGCTATTCTTAGTGATAACATGTTACCTGTGGTGAGCAAAGTGTGTGGTGGGGTAGTACTGGTTTATATTCCTATCAAGGGGTTATATAAACAGAATCATTATTAATGGTTACTAGTGTTTTAGTTTCTCACTCTTGAATTAACGCATTCGAGGCGTATTGCACACCGAGTTTGCTTTTATTTATAATCATAGAAGAATTATTTTTGGTTAACTGATTAGCGCCTGAAGATAGAATGAACTATACAAAAGAAAAAAATACGCTATCTCGAATGAGTTAAAAATCTCTGTACTTTCTGTTTTTAATAGAATTGTTCGTTACGAAATAGACAGTATTTTATAATCTATACGCGTGTTATATTGACGTTTTTTTGATGTATGATTCTTCAACGACCAATTGTGAATTAAACGATTTCAAGTCCAAAGAACATTCCATTTTCTGAATAACGAAGACAGTGGTATTTAAGCTATGTGATAATATATTTGTTAAAAATATATTTTGGCGGCGATAATTCGAGAATTTGATCGCAAAAATAACAGTCGAAAGTATCGTCACTATATGTTAAATGTCTTCGTGAGTTTTAATTACACATATTGTGTGATTTGTGACTTTTTTTTTAATTTTCCTTATTTAATAGCAGTAGTAAGATAATTGAAATAAGTGGAAGGGCAATATATAATGAAAACTTTATTTCAAGTTTCGCGGAGATAGTGAATTGATTAAATGCTTTAAAATAGCTATATACATAAATATATTGCCGCGTATTGCCAACATTAATTTGATAATGCAGACAGGTTTGTAGAATACTTTCTAACGTAATATAGTAAAAAAAATTGTAAATACCACCCTCTTTAAAGAAAACTAATTGCCGTTATTTACTTGGTTCACAGAACAATGCTCATGTTTGTTACAAAAAACATTGCAAGTAATTGAGTACCTTTACGTTAAACAAATATACAACATTGTTTCCGTAGAAATGACAATTAATGTTAAAAAATTGTAAAATAATATAATTACATCAACAACTTTCGACCGTAAATAAAGGGTTTAATATTTTGTTTCTTTTGTGTTTTTTTAACCATAATCTTTTAAATATTAAAATATAGGTAGTCGTATAAAGTGTAAAAGAGCATTTTCGATCAAAGTAACTAATCTTTCCTTACTTATTGTATTAGTATATGTAATGTATATTTGTATGTATGTGTATGTATATGTATGTACATTTTTATAAAAGCACTTTATTATACACAGCCTAACAATTAACTCACCGTAATCCAAATTAGCTCGTAGAAAACTTTTGAGTTAAGCTTAACCTTATTTTTTGTAATGTTTCTATTTTAATTTGTGTGTACAGAGATTAAAATAAATAAATAAATTAATACACGTTTTGTACACTTTTATGTTTAAGAAGCTATGAAATATAATTCTGTTCTGTAACCGTATTTAAGAGGGCTTACATTTTAAATTTAAGCCTCAGGAGTTCTAGCACTTCAAAGAGTATCTTATAAATAAATAAATAAATATGAGACACATTTTTCACACAGCGGTCTGATCCGAATAAAGGTAGCTAAGCAGCAATTGTAGTATGGGTTAATAGAGAGCTGTAATACATAAATAGCATCACATCAATGTTTGTTGTCTGCGCGATGAACGATGAAGCAAAAGACTTCTATTCTTTTTTCGAGATTTTCGTTACTACTTTCCTCTGTTCAATTATTAATATTTTCTAAATTCATATAACGACCTTTTAAATTTGAATATCAAAAGATATTCTTTTTTACGGAATCTTTTAACTATCTTATTACTCGAAGTGACCTTATGAATGCTACAACGATGTAAGTTTCCAGTTTGCGAACGTGCTTCAAGATCACTAATGAAACAAGCCACTTTAAACGAATGACATATAAACATGGAAATCTTTAGTAGAAAATCTGAGCTCTTACAATATTGCAATATTTTGTTTCAGTGCTTATGTTCGTATTTCACAGTTACTATTGACAACTGATAAAACTGGTTATGATGAGACGTTTCTATATTCAATAGCATTAAACATAACCACAACATAAACCAGTAATGTTTTGCTCTTGATCGGGTGGACACGTATTCGAGTTAACGATGAATTTGTTTTAAAACAAACAGTTTTGGACTATATTAAAGCGCTAATTTGGTGATTGTTACAACTAATATTACTGATGTGTACATAATATCGAATAAATAAACAATTCATCGGATAGTGGCACCTTGAAACCGGGTTTTTTTAATTCTATCATTGGTTTTTCCTTGTTTTACTAGTGTTTGCAAGATGAGTTTGAGTTTTAATTTCGTGCTTTTTTTAGGTAAGTTGATTGAAATTTTGTCGTCTTATTTGTTTATATTAACATGGGAAGTTATGTTTAATACAAAATAATTTTTTAGTGTCAACACTTACTAAAAGTATTTTCTTACTTTCATTTTACTAAAGGGCATAATAACTTATCAATCTAATGTTAATAACCATTTTCGGACATTAAGGGGACAAGATTTCTTCGGTTAGTTCAGTTTTTTATTATGGCGATTATATGTCATATGTCCTTGCATAGATCAGTGACTCGAAAACATTAATAAATCTATATATAATTCTTTTAAATGGCGTAAATTAGGTCGACCCCTAAGCAAATTACCTTCTTTCTTTATATTTAAATAAATATATTAGTAGGTGGGAAACAATAAATACTAAATTGTGACTCATCTGTAGGACGAAGACCTTTTGAGAGGTAAACAGGATATTATATAAAGTTTGAAACTACTTAATAAACTTGTATATTTCCTACTATATTTTAATTTTCCTATTTTATATCTATTCTTCATTCATATTATTTTTATAAACAGCTTAAATGTTAAGAATATTATTTGTAATCTCGACACGAAGTTGAATTATTAAAAAAAACCGGTTGACTGCTTAAGGAAAGCTTTAATATAATTCGAATTGCTCAAAACACATTTTTTCGTTAGATACCTACTTAGATCAGTATAGTTAGTGATATATTAATTTTTTATCTATTCAATTTTTAAATTATTTCCACGGAATTGGAGTTTTCCCCTTACAAACTTATGGTTAAAAAAGTACCGCTTTTCTTATTTATTATGTACAATTATATGTAGTTTTAGATTAATAATTTTTTATATAACGAGCTAATTACAATATTACTTCTTCGATAGATAATTTTTGGTCGGATTATATGGTGATCGAAGCCCTCTGTGCGGGATAAATATTGTGCATGTTGGTACTAAGACGGGATATAATTTCCTCTGATCCTCGATGTGGTAAGACGAACAAGTGACCACTCCGCACTTATTCTCCTCAGGTTACACAAATTAGTAAATTAAATTGATGTTACCGCTGTGCATCGATACAAAATAAACGCAAGTAATTTGATATGCGAAAAAGTTATGATCATAAATTTAATTCCAGTCTATTATCGGCGATAAAATGATAGGCTTCTACTAATAACTGTTTCAGTTTTTTTTTATATAATCTTATACAACAGATCATAGCGTCTACTTCCACCTAGTTATAAGTCATACGTTTGCCCAAAACAACTTTGGTGCTAGTTGGAATACTTCTATAGCACCATACAGTATTCGTCGCTTTAAAATATAAGTCGATTTACGTTATATAATATTCGTTTACACATTTTTAAGTATCAAATAGTAATGCATTATGATACAATAATAAACCCTAGATTCCATTTCTTCCATTTTATCAAATACGTAATACGCATAGAAGAAACTTTGAGACCTGTTTTAAGTTCACTTTGTATATGGTACTGTGAAATTTGACCCAATTAATATTCATATGTACTGCAGAAAGATGAAATGCTTTATTTTTATTGAAAATATATTATAAAGCATTTTATCTTTCTGCTGTTTAGAATAAAACATGCAATGGGTACACTAAACATCTGTTAATATGAATTATAGTTTTTAAGGAATTGATAATAGGATTTTTACCACTGAAAGGATTACTTGACAAAATAGTCAGAAAGAGAGATGGTAAGTTATCTAATACGTGCTCAATACATTATAAAAGATAGAAAGAAAAACCGTTTATTATTTTAATTCGACGTTAAAGACCAAATAATGTGAACTAGCGATGACTATATATAAGCGGAAAACCCGCAATAGAATGTGACAAACGAAATAACTATTCGTTTTAAATTACACGTATGTACAAATTATCAACTAAGCGGTCAAGGCTTTGTTTTCAGTGGGCTTAAAATGAATAACCGTTGCAAAATAGGTTCGAATACCTTTTGATTGACACAGTTTCATACCATTCATCTCTATAATAACTCTTATTTGATATATCAAACAAGAGTTACAAGTGTTTTATCACGCTGCTGCAATGTAATGATTATAGCGTTATTTTATAGGAGAATGTTAAATTAAACCGCGTAAATGCTAAATATCCGTAACCCACAAATACAATTATCGTTAATTTTGTATAACTTAATACCAGTTAAATAATAACGTACTTTACCCAACTTATGATACGAAAGATTTATGCTTTGTATTTGTAATTCACACTTTATTTGTTTTGAACCGGTTAGACATGAATATTCGTAACCATTAGTATATTTAAGAGTTATTAAAAATAGTTTTCATGTTATGCTACATTTTAGTTCACGTTTAAAAAATATTTAACGTAAAACATGACGACTAGGATGGTTAATTTAGAAACAATAATAGTTTCTGGTCCAGAAAATATTTAATAATAATAAAGTTTAATATTCAACATAATAAATTTCGTTAATACGAGTACAACATCGTAACTAAGAAGGCAGATAATAGTAAAAATAAAAAGAGAAAAAAATCAACCTTTATTTTGTAAATTTTAAAATGAAATCCGTTTGTTTTAAAAAGAAAAAAATATTTACGCATAGTTTTATTACAATGAGGCATCATCTGATTTTTCTTATCGGAGCTTAAGCATAATAAGAGGTGTTTAAAATCGAACACGAGTATCTATTCGTATGTGCGTAGGACACTAGCTGCTAAATCGATATTGATCTGTTTCTTTGTAAGGTTTTGATTTTTAGTATTCTCAGCGATCATTGAATGTAGACATTTCAAAATTAATAAATAAGTATATGGGACTTTTTTATACATAGTATTCTGATCCCAAGGTCCAAAACCAGGCACCTGTAGTAGTGGTTATTAGAGACCGGTATACATACATAGATATTTTTAAATAAATACTCAAATACAACTACAACCAGCAATAGAACAGATACAAATGTTCATCACAGGAATGTTTGTCTTTAGTGGGAATCGATCCTGTGATCCCTAGTGTAAGAGGCAATACTACTACCATTACACCAACGGGCTAGTCGAATAGCTTTTTTAAAGTTCACAAAATTGTGTTTTTTAAATTTTATATTATTGTCAGGTTCAGTAACCCTTTGAGTAAATTTGACGAGTGAGACTCATCTGTTTACTTGGGCGAAGTTACGGTGGACGAGTCTGACTCGTCATCAGAAGCTAAGTAGTAGGCGTTGATTTTTGCGCCATCCCACCCAGTTTATTTTTTTTTTTTGGGCGGGAGGAAATTCTTTTGGGTGCTAGCCACCCTTGGCCAGGACCGTCAGCTACGCACAGGCAGTGTGCTCAGCCGGTGTGTGGGACGCCAGCCCACTGAAACCTTCCTGTGTATCATCGGCGGCGGATCGGGCCGCTCTGCTAGCGGCTCTCGTCTCGAGTCCTTCTGAACGAACCACCGTCCGCTAGCCGGATCACGGCGGTCGGAGGTCATTGTTGACCTACCCCACCTAGTTGGCGTTGATCGCAAACAATTGCCTAACCTCTGTTTTCGACATCTTACAGTTGCAAATAGTTATTATTTTATCCCTGTTATTTTTGATACGCTATTCTAAGATGTCTGAATTAAAAAATTAATTTTATGACAACGAAAATGATAGTTCCAATGAAGTAGAATTAAACCTGTATGATAACAGCGATTACAGTGAATTAGAGAGTGAAAATGATGAAAACGACATGTTTTGAAAAATACCACATGGTACAAAATTATTAGACTTGAAGTTCGTTCTTGTTCTTTATAAATATTTCTATTTTGTTTCAATTATATATTTATTAACATTTTGTAATTGAAATGTTATTTAAAAATATATTTATATCACCAATATAAGTATATTCCAAATAAAATGTTCTCTCCCACATATTAATTCAGATCGCAACAAATTAAATCCGTTACATATGCATATAAGTCTAGAAATAAGTCAGTACTCAAAGGGTTAATACCTATTTTACCTACCCGTTCCTAATTACCATATTTTATATTGCATATTTAAAAATAAAAATTGATTAGCTAGTCCATAACAATGCCGTTCTAATTAGGATTTTACTTAGCCCGATCTGGCGCTCATCTTCTTTAGACAATCTCAACATTCTTACTAATTCGTCCTACAAACTGGAACATGGCAATATTAAAATAGTAAAAACTGTTCGATGGCTTTAATAGGCGGTGATGTTATGCGGTCTTTTGTACACGAAACCCACTACATTTTGCTTCATACACTATTGGGAACGGTTACCGTTTAGGGGTAAGGATTAAATTGAAAATGAGATTTGGGTTAATACAATATTTAGATCGTACCACGAATAGTTGCGAAACGATTGTGATTTAAATCGTTACCGTATCGAAAATCTAATTGGAGTAGTTTGCGTTATCTTGTTGGACCGTCCATAATACAGCCATTAATATAATGGCTATCGTGGGGTCAATTAAAGGTTGACGTGACCGATATTACGCTGAGGAAGAACATACAAAAATGGAGCTAGTGAAGAAAAATAAAACATAATATAAGTTTCGAAAATAATCTGTACATAGAAAGCTGGCATTCTGGATGCTTCAGCATCACACTGGTTTGCATGTTGTTTTGTAACATGGAGGTCCCAAGTTCGATTTAGTGGTCAACGAAGAGTCTGGATGGTGGTAGGGTTTTTTTCTATCTCGTCATTGTTATTTTCCGACCACGTCAAAGGCAGTGTTTTGAACGAGCACACTTAACATCATGTGTCAATTAAGGTGAAATGTTAGGCTATTGGTAATAAATAAATTGATGTTCAATAACTTATAAGAAATACTCAAAATGTCTAAACTAAGAATAATAAAAAAATTGATATAAATTATTTGAATGATTTAAAGATCTACTAGTTAATGCAATAATCAAAAAGATTTTATATAAAAAATAAAACTGTATTAAATAAGACAAACCCGTGTTTAACACTTAGTATTGATGATAACTCCAACATTCAATTTATCTTGTCCATAAGTGTGTTTTGGATTTCCCAGCCCGTATTTTTTAAAAACCTCGTGTCTCCCATACATAGAAATTGTCAAAACTATGGATAATGGACATATCACGATTACATCAATAACATTCCAATGATTATAATAAACATTCATCATCTCAAAAATTTCTTCTTACAATTCATTAGGGTCATTTATGTGATAATTTCTTATTTATTTATTTATATAAGCTAATTTATTATAATCAGATAAAGGTTAATAGATCGGTGTTCCCGTTCAAATACAACTTTTTCATTTAGTTAGTGTGCTTTGCCTTCGCAGATCACATTACCATGTAATATCAAATGGGATTGCGATCAAGCATTATGTATGATTTAAAAAAAAACTTTAATAAGTTACAAACGGGTAGGACATGTAATTATTTGAACTTTTTTTTTAAAGAATGTAAAAGTCATTAGTATATGCCAGCATAAAATTCATCAATGTATTACCTTCAGGCAAATCCCAATGCGTTAGGGAAAACCGCAGCGGCATATATGTATAGTTGACTTCAATTCGCTAAAAACCAGTTTAACGTGCAGATGTTATAACAAGTTAACCAAAAATAATACAAGATTTATGTTGAAATTGTAATAATATGTGGTGATAGACACTGAGCATAAATAGCGGTAAATATTATGAGAAATGTTTAAAAGGATTCTAATTTTTTTTGGATCATAATAGGATTTTATCGAACCCACCTGGCTGGCTACCATCTTCAATACCGGTCATAACAGCATTGCTGTGTTCCGGGAAGTATGTGAGAACTAGAGTACTCTGGACAAGCAAGCTTTGCGGTAAACGGCTATATTGTCACTTAACGTCATAAGAAATAGAGGTAAAGTTACCTCATTGTTGAAAAAAAAATTTAAAATAATGAGGTGATTGATTTGAATGGAATGTCTATGTGAAACAAATCTCGTACATATTTTAAATTTGTATTTTACTTTGCATCCGCCTTAGACGGATGTAAATAGGCGATGTGCTTTCCTATGTTTCAATAAATAAATATTGTTTTTTAACATAATTACGAAAGTTTATAGTTCGTTAACAATTTTTAATAAAATCTAGGTCTTTAGTTGTTAGATGGATGCACATACTAATTAATCATATACTTTTTTATTTTAAAAATTGGTATAGAATAGCTTAAAACTGTCATTGATGTCTTTTCATAGAGAAAAGGACATATATGAATTATGTTAATTGTTTAATTTGTTTCGATTTCAGCGCTTTACATAAATTGTGCGCAAAGCGACACGTATTTGACTTCGGACATAATTCGTGAAATCTTCGGCGATGGCAAGGCACAAGCACCGCTTGCTGCCGGCCAGGTGGCTGCCATCACTCCCTTCAACGTTTCATTAGTGGACCCCGAGTATTTGGAGTCCATGGACAATTATTATCCAGCGCCTGCAGAGTTCGACAGATTCGATTGGACGCTAACAAAGGTATCTTTTCGTGTTAATCTCACTAATTTTTAGTAATGTTCTTTTTCTAATGTAATGGTACTTTTGATTAGAATAAAATTTTTGTATGATTAAATTAAACATTGTTCTCGACAGAGGAAGCATAGCTTGGACTCTGAAATTAAAAAAAAAAATAAATGGTGTGTTTTTTTTATGGCCAATTTACGAATAAAAAACGTATTAGAAATAAAATTTAATAACTAACTGTTACCAACAATACATTTCGGTTACATCCTTTTAATTATTTATTTGTTTATTAAAAAAGGTATATTACAGTATACTATGTAAAAAATTTCTAACAATAAACATCTTATAGCTGAACAATTTTTACACGTAAACCTTTATCAAATAGACATAATATGAAACAAAATTAAGTGAAAAAGAATATATAAAAAAAGAAAGAGGTGTTACATGAAAAAACGAAAAAAAAATTACCCCTTCGATAGAAGACTACATATACAAAATAAAAACAAAATTACAACATTAATAATTACAGTGAACAGTAATAATTACTTAGAGACAACTTATTATTTATTATATTGATTATAATTCTTAGAATGATTGGAAATGAAGTAATAATATCATTTGGCATCGGTTAAAATGTGTATGAATGTAAATATGATATTTCTACTAATTTTTAAATAAATAATTTAATTGATATTTAATTGATATTAACGTATATTAGTGGATGTATTCATATGTCGTTTTTATTTTTTCAGCGACTAGCAGCGTCGTCGTCGGAAAACTTTTTGCTGTCGCCACTTGGTTTAAAGTTGGCATTGGCCATCCTCACGGAAGCGGCTACAGGGGCGACTCAAGCCGAGCTCTCTTCGGTTCTAGGGTTCGATCTCGACAAAGAACTAGTACGGAAGAAATTCGCTAGCATATTGGATTCTTTACAGGTATGTAATATTTTTGCTTTTTTTAAAAAAAAAACAAGGAGGAAGAAAATCACCAAATGGTAATATTGTTATCAAGTCATTGGTATGCCTATAACAATACGGCGCTTGTTAAAATGTTTATACGACACTCTCTCGATGGCCAAGTCATTGCACTAGATACAGTTGTTTTAAAATTGAATCAATGTAACTATTATATAGAGTAACTATTGCATTGCGGCAGAAATAATAACTAGAGAACCTATTAGTGAGTTTTTATGTTAAAATCAACGTAAGTTTTATTTGTGACTTTCCTCAAAAAAGGATAAACCTCTTCGAAAAATCTAATTTTTTAATTATAATTAATATCGTGAATTACGTACAGTTGAGGGAATTTGATTAATAGCGAATTATAGTTCTGTAACCATTCGATCTATTTACACATAACTGGTTCTTTCCAACAATTATCACTGTAGACAATTATCCGCCTTGAGTTAATTGTTTCTTCGTTATTAGGTAATAATTTTTCTACTTGTAAATATTTATGAGGATATAAATAAACGGATTTGTGCTCATACAACATGTCCACACGATGAGTGGCCGTGTTAGGAAACCAAACAGCAAGAGTCAACGGTCTGAAGGGTGACAGCATATACGAGTTCTGTATAATATGAAATCTGATAATAATAATAGATTTTTATTCATCTTAGCAAGTTTCAATAAACACATCAAGAAAAATATAAAATATATTACAGTGAGAAAATAATATAACAACCAATGAAACCTAATAATAATATTTATATTGTTTTGCAATGCTGAGTCGAAAAGGAAAGCTGCTCAGCGTGATGCTGATAATCCGAGAGGGATGAGCAGCGCTGATATTCTGCCGAAACCTGGGTGGGTGCTTGACGCATTGGACTGTGGCAGCAACAGAGCCAGAACATAGAATTGTGTTATACATATAATTTTAAACAATATAGCGATCATACGTGTACATATACTTACATAAACATATATACACACACACATATATATGTATACACACATACAACACTGATATATGTATTTATTCTTAAATATTGATAAAAACATGAAATTATCATGATTTAAAGTGTGGTCGATAAATATTAAATAATACCTTAAAAATGATATACGAAACATATGATTATGACAACTACAGAATAACCAGTCTATTTAAGGCTAATAAATAGGCGTGAGCTCTGATTCGTTGCGTGATAAGTTAGGCTGATGGGGATTAGCCTAGATTCTAGGTCCGACGTTAGGCTTGTGTATGTCGTTTAAATAGAAGAGTTTCGATAATGTCTCGGACATTCGGTTAGTCATGAGATCAATAAAATTTTGGCAAGATTTTGGATTTATTAAAAGTACGAAATTCCCATATATCGGTCCTATCCTAAATAAATCCGAGCGCGGTCTTTCATTATGAAAAAATATTGGTTTTGTAATTGGATGTGTTTATTAGATAGCTAAGTATATCACGCCTCTATTTGTTTACAGCAACGAAATAACAATGCCTTTACTATTAGTATCTTTAATGAAATTTTTCTTTTTTCTACTCTTCGCAGACAAAATCGTCTAAGTACATATTAAATTTAGGAAGTAGAATTTACATCGGCGAAAACGGGGAACCGCGTCAGCGATTCTCCGCCATCGCAGTAAGTTACTACAAGACTGAAATAGTGAAGATTAACTTCGGTGATCCACCCACGGCGGCTAGTTCCATAAATTCCTGGGTCGCGAACATCACACAGGGACGGCTGCCCAATCTCGTAAATGCAGGTCTGTTGTGAATGTTGAATTTTCTACATCGATTTAAATCAAAAGTCGTGCGAGAACTCTTATATCTGATTGAATATGATCACAAAATAAATATTTATTTTTAAGTATAGTTTTAAAAAAAATACCTGTTGTTTATTATTAAACTGGATATATCACGCAATCGTAGTTCTGTTACCCGTACTTCTATTTTATATAAATTATAGCCATTAACATTGGTTGAAGGATGAAGAAGTTGATATTAAGAGAAATATCTGTTGTTATAACACAGTGAATAAAAAAAGGCCATATGCTTAAGAAAAACTCGTGGGAATTTGAGCGCTGATATGTCCAGTAGTTTCAGAAAAATAACTTATTTCTAACATTAAAAAAATTACAGATGACGTCATAGGTATGGCAGTTTTGGTGCTAACGACATTATATTTCAAGGGCACATGGCTTCACCAGTTCTCGCCCAATGATACTCGGCCCCACAACTTCTATGTCACTTCGAAAGGCGTTAAAGTGGTCCCCTTTATGAATGTTAAGAACAAGTTTTACTACGCAGAGTCAAATAAATTCGACGCAAAGATCATCAGAATGCCGTACTTGGTAAGTTATATTTAATTATCATTCATCGTTTAGGCGTTTTTTATATAAAATTAAGAAAATGTACACCAGGACTAAAGGATTAAAGGAACATAAAAATGCTTAATACGATTAAAAATTACAAAAAAAAAGACTGACAAGACTTGTAGTTTTATATTATTGCTGATCTAAAAAATTGACTAATAATAATTTAAAGTAGTTTTAAAAAGGTTAAATTAAAAGTAATACATAATTATTGTATACCCAACATTTTTTTTTAAAAACAAATATCGCTATTTTGTTTTCGAAATATGTATGGAATTATTTCAAAAAAGTATTTTCTTAAATGTCGGGTGTGTTTAATTTCAATTTTTCTTGGAAATTTTAAATTTGTTGTAGGAAATAGATGTTATTTTATAAAAAAATATGTTGGTAATTTCTGTTTTTAATCGCGAGTATTACGACTAACTTACAATCTTTACAAACTTTGCCACTGCATTTTGTGTGGTATCTAGCACAGGG